>BQNB010082139.1:0-29416 GCA_026074375.1 Tanacetum coccineum | reverse complement strand
GTTGACAGTTTACCAAAAACTGTATGGTAATCAACTCACCATATTTTGCAATAAAGAGTTAACTATCCCAGAGCAAACAACTACTGGTAAAGGAATATCAAATCCGTTTATGGCTGGTAGTTTGCCAAAAACTACAAAGCAAACTTAGTTGGATTGTTGCTGAAAAGATGTTGTTGTATTGTTGAAGACATGTTGCAGAAGGATAGCAAAAGATGTCAAACAAGCTTTAAGATCAGATCAAGATTTGTCAGAGTGTTTGAATACATCCTCCATGAAGTTCAAAGAATCTACACCGAAGAAACATGAAGTTCAAAGAATCTACACCGAAGAAACATGAAGTTCAAAGAATCTACACCGAAGAAACATGAAGTTAAACAAGTTCAATAATCATGTTTAGGGGAGGATTGTTGGGAATTATACATTCCCGACTTAGTACCGTTAGTTATATACTTAGTATCGCTAGTTATAGTTAGTACTGATAGTACAAAATGTTAAGTACTGCTCAGATAGTTAGTACCGTTAGTATAAAATAGTTAGTACCATTTAAGAGATATGCATGAGTTATTATAGGAAAAGATATGCATGATATTTTACGCGTTTTTTGTAAGCTAAGATTAGGGTTTTCCTTGGTGTATAAAAGGAACCCTTACGGCATAGTTAGAGATATCAGTTCATTGTCAATCTCATAGTTAGCAATTAATACAAAAGCTTAGTTATCAATATTCATTGTTCTTCTTTGCATTATAAGTTAGATTCCGCATAACTTATAGTGATCATAGTCATTGTTTCTCCTGTAGTTTGTGTGAATCTATTCATATTAGCTACAACTCTTAACAAGGTAGTAAGATATATTCATATTAGCTACAACTTTGGTATCAGATCCATGTAGCTCGTGATATCTAAGATCTACAAGGTTTTTGGTATTGTGTTCTTGATGAAAAAGAAGTAACCAATCTCTGTTTGGTGTATTGGTGATTTTGGTGAAGTTAGAGTTTTTGCGACACTAAAAAGTGTCGTCTTTATACTTAAAAAAAGGCGACTATGATTATTTTTTGTGCAAGTTGTGTTGGTGAAAACTAGGGTTTTTCATTAAACCCTAATCTGGTCATGAAGATTGATTCGTCCTTGGTTTTAAGAAGTAGCAAGTACGATTGGTTTGTGGTCCGAGCAGGTAAGGCTTTGGTTTAAGGTATAAAGTCACAGCAGGTGTTGATAAGACGAAGGTGTTAATAGCAGGTTTGATTGTATGCTGCTGGTTGGGTTGTGTTCAACAGTAGTAAGCCATGATATGTTAATGTTGTTTGTTGTATTTATAGTGCTGCATGTACAATATTATTAGTACTGCTTCACTATTAGGTACTACTGCTGCTGTGCTCATGTGATGAAACTGGAGTTAATGTATTCGTGAAGATTAGTACTGCTATTGGAAACTAAGGTAACCAAAAGTTTCTACTGCCAGTTGATACTTTATACTGCCAAAAGAAAAGATAATGCTGCTCGCGCTTGTTAATACTGTTAGTTTATTTTTAGTACTGCTAAGGTTAGTAGTTAATACTGTCAACTATTTGTTAATACTACCCGTTCATGTTAATACTGCTGGTTAATGACTTCATGTTGTTATTGAGCCAAAAGGAAGGATTACTTGTGCCTGCTAACGAATGTGTATAAAATCTTATTGGATGCTTGGGAGCAACAAGGTAAAAGCAGTACGTTTGCATTTGTGAAAAGAAGCAGCTTCATGATTGTTTTTAAAAAAAATATGGTTAGTACTGCTAGTTTGTGATTAGTACTATCAAGAGTTAAAGTTGCTTATACACTTAATTAATACTAACACTTGGTTATTAGTACTGCTAGATTTGGAAAAGCAGTTACTATTGTTCTTTTGGTCATGGCTTATTAAGTTTGTACTGATAGCATTAAAAAGTAGTTTGGTTAATACTGCTTAGGCTTTATGGATTGAATACTGATTGCTTTATCAGATATCGGATAGTTCATGGATTTGGATCTTGGACAGAACTGTTCATTCTCAACAGTTTATTCTTATTGATTTTATGGCTCGTTTTGGAGATTTATTAAAACAGTGATTACAAAGACGATTGATTATCACCTATTTGATGTTGTAGTTGAGTTTCATAGATGCGTGTTCTTATCATATCTTAAAGTGGGTGTTACACTTTAAAGATAACGTGTTCGTTTTATATGGTGTTGACAAAGACTTGAAGAATCTAGCAATGTGTGATTTTTCTTATGATGCTCAATGCTCACATTCACTATCACTTAAAGGAGTTACGTTGTAGTGCTCAGTGTCTCATCTAGTTGAGGATTCTTTCAAGAGGTTGCATTCTACTTATACTTTTGTGCTTTGTAGTATGAGTTCAACGTCACGTGGATAAACAAGACATAAGACATAAGTTTGGTAAATTCTACTTCTTCATCAAATTTGTTATACTCAGTTTTCTTTATCAATGATCATTACATAGAGCCTACTGAGTTCGAGATTCAAGGGATGGTTAACATACTTTTCAGAGGAAGCTTATTGTTAACATGTTTAACCATCTACATGCACCACTTGAGGGGAAGTGTTTCCTTACTACTACTAGTCATTTATTACTACTGCTAGTTTATGTTTCTACTACTCAAAGTCATTTTTCGTATTATGCTTCATGGCGGGTATTTTGAGTATTGGAAGGCTGGATTAGTAGTTGTGGTATATGATTTGTAGCTGTTATGATCCAGGTTGCATATGTAAGAAGACCCTACTTAGTTGATTACAAAAAGGGGAAGAAGATTACAGGT
The DNA here is from genome assembly GCA_026074375.1 of Tanacetum coccineum. NCBI lineage: Eukaryota > Viridiplantae > Streptophyta > Magnoliopsida > Asterales > Asteraceae > Tanacetum > Tanacetum coccineum. Next base: position 26,620 of record BQNB010082139.1, on the reverse strand, counting down.
TTATTGATTTGTAGCTTATTTATGTGTGGTGGCATGTTCAAGAAGATCTTAAGTCAAGGGGAAGCATTGAAGATTGTTTCATTCATGGAGATAGTTTTGTAATATCAAATAGGGGAAGATTGTTGGGTTTATTGATTTGATGATTACAAAACTACATATGCTTAAATGAAGACGAATAAAATAACAAGGGCTTAATATGACACTTTGGTAATTTACATATGGAAGAATTAAAAGCTGGAAGATTTCCATGAAGATATACATTGAAAAGTCAAAGAATATCAAAGATAAAGGAAGGTTTTAATTAGTTTTAATTATCTTCCTAATACAATTAATTAGCTTCCTTTGTAAGCCTTAATATCCCTCTATATAAAGGGTATTAGGCGTGTAGGTTTAAGCATCCAAAAAATATAGAACTCTCCCAATGAGAGTCTAGAAAAACGTGTGTGTGTACACGTTTAGTTAGTAGTTAGATTAATAGTTTATTAGTTAGTAGCTCCAAGTTATAGAATTGGGGCAAGGTGATGTAGCAAGCTTGGTGGCCAAGGAAAGGAATATAGGTGCTTGTAAGCTACTAGGGTGGCTGCTTGGTGAGTCATAGTGGTGCTTGAGGTGTTAGGGTGCTAGCTTAGGAGTAAAAATGGGTCAAAATGGAAAGAAAATAGTGTTAGGTTGGTTTTGCTTTCGGGTTAGGGTTAGGGCTTAGGATAGATTAAGGTTTAGGATTAGTGTTAGGATTATGGTTTGGTGTTTAGGATTAAGGTTTAAGGTTTAGGATTAGGTTTTAGGGTTTAGTTTTAAGGTTAAAGTGAAATTAGGGTTTAGGGTTTCATTTTTAGGGTTTAGGGTTTTAGATTAGGGTTTAGGATGAATTAGGGTTTAGGTTTAAGGTTTAAAAGTTATGCATTAAGTGCTTGTACCTTGTGTTAAAGTGGTGGTAAGAAACCAAAATGAAAACGGTGGTAAAATGACCTAATTTGACTTTCTTACATTATTGACTTGTACATTAAGCTTTAGAAAGTTATAACTTGATTTAGGAGGGAAAATATATTCAAATGTGATGTATTGATACTTGTACACATGCTTTAAATGCTTGTACATTTATTTTATATGTATAAATTACATATAATTAGGGTTTTGATATAAACGTTAACGTTTAATGCTTGTTTTGATATAACATTTTGAAAAGTACGTTAAATGGATAATGTACTTGGTAAAAATGATATTAAGATATAGACTTGACATATTAGGATGTTTACATGATATAAACATAGATAGATATGGCATTGGTAAACGTTGCGTGAGCTCGTTTACTTTAGAGATGCAAGTTATGTTGCATAATAAGATAAAGCAAAAAATTTCCATGTAAAAAGGTGGTATATATATAATAGATGGATATTACAGTGCATCTAATTTAATAGATGGATAATTACATTGATGAAAATTACGTGTTGTTATAGCAGCTACCAAAGTCATAAGGGAAATCAGTCATCATGGTGGTGGTTGACAGTAAGTATAGCCATTTCATTGCCCTCTCACACCCTTATACAGCTGCAAGTGTGGCTACTTCTTTCATTGATAATGTTTACAAGTTGCATGGTTTACCTGCTACGTAACAGAGATAGGGTCTTCCTCACTGTATTTTGGAAGGAATTGTTCAAAAAAACTCAAGGTCAGCCTGCAGTATTCCATAGCTTACCACCCACAGTCTGATGGACAGACAGAGGTAGTTAACCGGCGTTAAAGAGTGTACTTGAGGTGTATGACAGGTGATAAACCAAAGGATTAGGTGGCTTGGTTACCATTAGCAGAATATTGGTACAACACCAATTATCATACCTCTACCAAAAGTACCCCATTTGAAATTCTATATGGTCAACCACCCGCATTTCATGTTCCCTACATTCAAGGTGATAGTGTAAACGAGGCTGTGGAAAGAACCTTGGTTGCAAGAGAAGTAGCTATTGATGTCTTAAAGTTCCACTTGGAAAGGGCTCAGAATAGGATGAAGTCTTTTGCTGACAAAGGGAGGACGGATGGGAAATTTAAAATTGGTATGTGGGTCTACTTGAAACTACAACCACATAGACAAGTGAGCATAAGGAAAGGCCAACAACACAAGCTATCACCTAAGTATTATGGTCCATTCAAAATTTGTGGTAAGGTGGGGAATGTGGCTTACAAGTTAGAGCTACCAAGTACTTCATAAATCCATGATGTGTTCCATGTGTCTCAACTCAAAATCTGCAAAAGTGTTCCCACAAGACCTGTGTCTTACCAGCTTGTGACCCGAAAGGATTAATTAGACAGACAGAAAGGTGGCTAAAGAAGGAAACAGAGTTGTTGTCTACTTGTTGGTGCAGTGGAGTAATGGTGACAAAGATGATGCTACATGGGAACCTTATGATAGCTTTATTCAAAGGTTTCCCACATTTTATTTGGACTGAATTAGTAGTACTACGTGAGGACAAGTAGATTTTAAGGGGATGGATTGATAGGAATCATATGGGAGTTAGTTATAGAGTTAGTTAGAGATATTTTATTTTGGTGGGAAGTCATTTATAGATATTTTCTTGTTAGTTTTCCTCTTGTAATCAGTATAAATACCAACCATGTACTTCATTTCAGGAATGAATAAAAGTAACAACTTCCCTCTCAAATTCTCTTCCAAACTCATACACTAAAACACACACTGATCTTTAACTTCAATTCCTATTCTTTCCATTGGGAATTCTGGTTATTTGATCTTCAATTCTTCATTTCTAAATAGAAATATGGAATTCATTATGACATATGAGGATATTGATGAGCGGGCATTACATCCACAAACTAAAACGCCTACCATAGTTTTGGATTGGGCAAGTCTGATCCATATACCAAACCAGTCACGACGCACCTTCTTTTGAGTCAAACTCGAGTTAAGGCAGCAGTGTGTTCATATTCTTATAAATCCGGAAGTACAAACACATCAAAATGGCCGTTTTTTGGCTAATTCAGAAAGAAATATAAACACCTAACTTCACGGCAACATATATGGCTCAGCTTACGAAAAACATAATAGAATTTGTTTAAGCATACTATCAACTATCAAGAAATTCCTAAGCGTTCTTTAATATCAGTTAACTTCAAATCCTTTGAAATTGTCTGCAGACCAGCGACTACCTATACGCTAACTGCATCCAATGTTTCTGAGTGTAACAAGGTGGTGTTAATGGGTTAGTTATTATATTCAGGAGTTTGATATCTTACTCTGTATTTACATCAAAGATTTCTGAATTGAAGAAAATACGAATATGCTGATGGTCAGCTGAATTTGTAGGGCCATTACTGTGAAAAGGAAAGTTATAATTCATCATGGTCTCAAGGCTACACCATCCAACTCGTGTCGAAGTTTTCTCTTTTCCAGTATTCTCTTCAACGCATGCGAACACCTGTTGAGAATGAACAAGTATTATTATTAGTGTAGAAAGAACGCCATGAGAAAATGTGAATGTTGTTAGCTAAATAACCTGTTTTTCTAAATGAATTGTTAGTCTTTACTCCTTTCCTTTGGTATTATGGAATAGATTTACTTATGTTGGTAGAACTTTTCACTTTAGAGTTATATATATTATCAGGTGGTTTTGGAATTTGAGCAAAAAATTAGGTCTTTAATACAAAACACGATTTTAGCACTACTAGTTAAAACCATCTAACCATGAACCATCTATTTCTAAAAAGTTCCCAAGACAATTTACCTCCATGGTAGGTGGTCAATGAACATTGAAGGTGAAACAATCATATCCTTGAATGCTTCTCGATTTGCCACATAAGCTTCATATCCATAGTGTGCATCTGGTGTAGCCTATCTTTTATATAAAGGTATATCTACACTTTTCTTTTCAGGAACTATATGAATCACCGTAACCGCCAAAAACATTTCTTTAAAGTTTTTAGAAGACTCGTCTTTCTGTGATGGCATAGCTTCCATAAATTGTGATACAAAACTAGCACGTGAATTCACACTATTGCGAGACTGATCAAAATTGTTCAAGAGTATATATGATGAATCATTTCCATCATCTGAACTATCATAGATGTGCATATCATGCCAAAGGTTGAAATCTTCACGTGGTTCCTGGATTCTCACTGCAATGATTTTCAAAGTATTAGTATTAGGACTTATCAGTACGTACACATTTACTAACGAATGGGTTGATCTAGGTTTATGTTGCATATACAGCGGCCAAATGGGTAAAATATACGAAATAAGCTAAAAAAAGGGGTCAAATGGGTCAAAAACGTTGAAAGTTGCCCGAAGTGTAAATTTAATGCATACCCTTCAAAAAAGAATCTATTATCGTTTCAGTAATCTAGTTTCTAAAATCATATCGAATGCATTACATGTTTACATAAATATGGATATAATGTATTTTGGGTTGACCCGACCTGTTTTAACCCGTAATAGAAATTGCCCATTTTACTGCATCTACTAATATTTGTGGTTGTTGTTCTTGATTTATATAATAGTTTGTGAATCTGATTGTATATTTCTAAGTACTATGTAAATGTTCATCCTCGTGACAATGCTTATTGTCCCTTATCAGAGGTAATGAACTCAACCCTCAATTGGTACAAAGAAATGTGCTTACAGAAAGAAACCGACGAGCAACTTTCTGCATAATGGCTGAATCAACATCTGCGTCATTTGATAGTGCCATCATGGCAGATTTTTGTAATCTTATTGTTGGGTTTAGTTCCCGAGCCCTTCAGTCTTTCAGTAGATTTAAACATAAAATCCCCTAAGTGTTTCTTAAGCTGAAGTATTTCAGTTTGAGTCGCTGAAGTTTCTTCAGCGTCAGCTCTTTAGGTCCTTAGAATATTGGGAAGTATCTTTACTTCAGTGTATGCATTGGTACAAAAACTGAAGAAGGACTCTTGGAAAGAGCTCCAGTTCAGCTTGGTTGACAATTCTAAGATGAACGTTGTCTATCTCCTTAACAGAAGTTGAAATGTGTTGTTTCACTTCTAGAAGGTTTATAAAGCGGGAAAAAATGCTAAATTCAAAAGGAATAAAGCAATCTCCTTGGGAAAATGTGCTTCTAAAGTTGATAGAAGTACAGACAACTTTCCCAAAGGACTTGTACCTAGTACTAAGAAAGAAAACATGCATTAAAGTGGTATTTCATCACCCATTTAATGCTTGCCACGTAGTCTAGGTTAAACTTGTAAACCCTAATTCCTTTGCCTATAAAAGGAGGGATTCCCAGAGTAAATGCTATCTCTTCCAATTAATGTGATACACATTGAAGAGTTTATTTATCTCTCAAACAAACTGCACGTATACTACATGAAGCTGAAGCTTCAGTTTAGTCATAAGTAGTTTGTTTTCTACTGCTCTTAACTTGGTTAAAGTTTTAAGTTTCTAAGTGAGATCTGCAAACCTCAATATTCGATAAACCTACCTTGCAATTTTTCGCAAGCAAGGTGTGTCATAGATTCTGTTAATTTGTTCCTAATAAGACCTATACGTAGAATAGTAATTCCTGTGTGTTTTAAACGGTTCTTTATATTCTTCATTATAATTTGTTTAACAAACTCACTTTGTTGCCAATGAAACAATTAGTTTTAACTTGATAAACTATATCATATTCAAGTGACCAACAAATGGTATCAAAGCCTTCTGGTTTATAAAATCCCTTTAAAGGATATATAAAGGCTCAAAGATTTTTAAAATCAAGATCCATCTTAAATAGAAACAATAGAAGTACCACAGACTCTTGAATACAAGGTGGCCATTAAAATGATCTCCATTACTATAGTGGAAATTTCACCAATTAAAAAAGATGTTCAGGTAACCACAATCATATGTATTGAACTTAATTTGAAACAACATTTCAAATGGACCTTATTATCCTTATGCGGCTGTCAAAGAAGCCAAAGATCACAAAGGACAAACCAGAGGATAGAAAAGAAGCTATCATAGATCAGGCGACTCAAAAGTCTCAATTCAGTCTCTTGTGCTTCTAAATGACCAACTGAACACTGTCAAAAACAACTTAACTGCAAAAAATCCACTTGGATGTCCTGATACAATATCATGAAGCCCTCACTGATGTTAAAGAAAGTAGGGTCTTGGACTATGAATTGTGCAATAACACCTTCAAGTTCAAAGAAGGTGAATCCTTAACACAAACTTTTACCAAATACAAAGATTTGATGAATGAATTAGTAAATGATGGCATAAACATGTCAAAGCTAGAAATAAATACTGGTTTTATAAACGGGTTACCAAAGAAGTGGCTAAGTTTTTTGCAAAGTCTCAGAAACACAAATCATGTGAAAGATTCTGAGCTTTAAAGGTAGCGTAGTTTGGGTCTTCTCTAATTGGTAAAACTCAAATATGAAGAAAACCCAATCGACAGTATTTATGAAGTATAATGCAGTAAAATACTGAAAAGAGAAAATCTCTTGTCTCTGCAACACCTTTGTCAACTGTCTTCTTCTCTGCCTCTATTATCCAGGAATTTCAAGATAATCCTGATGATAAAGAGGATACAAGAAGCAGTCATGAGTATCTAGATGACTTATAGGAAGAATACCAAGCAAGAGCTCTTTTAGCCAAGTCTAAAAGGTTCTTCAAAAAGGGTAATCAAAGGTTTAGCAGTACAAAAGCAACTGACCTAACTGAATGCCACAAATGTGGCAAGAAGGGTCATTTTGCAGGTGATTGTTGGTCCAAGACATCAGTTTCTTCATATCAGTCACCTTTTCAACCAAAGCTTCTCCATTCATCTGAGCACAAACCTGAACCGAGGCAAACCAAGTACTTTGAAGCCAAATACAACAAATTCAAATCTAAACTAGCCCTCCTCAATTCTAGTGCTTCAGATCCTAGTTCATCCTCAAGCAAAAACAAAGGTCTCATTGCTAAAATGTTTGATTGGGATGAAAAAGAAGTATCATCGGATGAAAATGAAGTGACTGAAGTTAAAGCTCTCATGGCACTTGCTAGTAAAGAAAGAAATTTTGTTAGCAAAGTAAGTGCCAGCCATGGTGAATGGGTCAAGATCTTTATACAAAAGGTACACACTCTCTTCTTGAAATGGAAGATAATTATATAACAATTCCTTTCTAGATTAGTCTGTTAATTGATCTAAACTATGTTGAAGAACAAAGAAACAAACTCATGTTCAAATACATAGAAGATCTTGTTCAAACAAAAAACATGCAAAGAATAGCTTTTGGTGTTAAAGCAAGCAAAGCTTGATCTTCTTACCATGTAGCATGTAAACACTGAGATTCTCAAAGAGAATCAAAACTTAAGAAATGAACTAAAAGAGTTAACCTCTATTACAAAAGCATGGCTAAACAGGTCTAACAAAGATAATCAGTGTATCGATGAACAAATTCCTACTCAAAAAAGTAAAATCTTAGGAATTGACTAACTCACTGAAGATACCTCCAACTCTGGGCTAAAAGACCCAATGTTTGTAAAGTCTTCAGCAGATAACTCAGAGGTACCAAGTACTGATAGTAATAAACGTAAGTTATCTGAAGCTGAAGACTCTACTCATCGTCAAATCATGATACTGTAGGGGGGGGAGGTAACCCTCAAAATGAGGTCCATAAAGAGACAAAACTGACCACCCAGTATTTCTGACTCTTCAGCAACTGATTATGATTCAGCTGATGAATCTTCAGTCTGTAGCACCCCTTTCCTCCACTAGAGAAGCTGACTCATGTTGAACTTGTTTCTGGACAAAAGACTATCAAATTAATTTTGAAGTCAAAATCCACATTCAAAGCTGAAACTTTAAAAGATATCACAATAAATGAACCTTTCTCAGCTCCTGCTAGAGGAAACAAAAGTTCTTTAGTTTCTAAAACTAACTTAGCTAATGCTGGTAAGTTAAAAAAATGTAAAAATAGAAGATGATCCTCCCTTGGCTATTGTAATGAAAGAACTCAATGAACTAAAATTATAAATTAGCAAGAATAAATCATTTTACTTCAGAAACAAGAACTCTCAACAGGTTCCTCCTAATGCACTTCAAAACAAATACAAAACTCGATTCAAAATGAATTGTGAACTATGTAGACAAAACAATCATCTCTCTGAGAATTGTTATGAAGTCTTGTTTTGTAAAAGTGCAAGAGAATAAATCACAGAACATGTGATCATACTGAATTTATGTCTTCCATAAATATAAATCAACACCATACTGATCAAAGTGAATCTTCCTCAAGATCCAAACCCACAAGACCAGCAATACCTTTTCCTTCCTGCATACATTGTGGATATAATGATTACAAATCTGATGATTGTGTATACTATCACATATTTGAAATATGTGGAAGCTATGATCATGATACTCATGGTCATAACAGGTTTATTGCTCTAAGAAGAGGAATCAAACCTAGAAACCCTCAACATATCACAAAGAACTATGAAACATGTGGTAGCAATGTCCATACCACATTTGATCATAATGACATTGAGTGGTTCAGGAAAAGAGAAGCTCTTCAAGCTAAGAAAGTTGAGTCTTTCAAAGCAAGTAAGACTAAATCATCAAGTGCTCTAAGATCAAAGACTCCTACTAAAAGGTGGGTTTCTAAACAAAACTAATCATCCTATTTTGTGCAGTGTAACATTAAGAAATATTTATCACGTTTGAACAACTATCATTCAAAAACATACATTACCTACATAGATATGGGTTGTACCAGGACCTAAAGGAATGTATGGAAATCACTACATCACTGAAGGTTATAGTTATGGTATAGTTTTCAAAAAGGGAGGGAAAGTAAATGTTGCACAACATGAACACTAAAATGCTTTTAACAATTGAGAATTATTCATAAAACCTTATGAAAAAAATCCACTGTTATTAAAGCAGAAATCTCACCTGACCAATATGGTCAAAATGATCAAACTGATCACAAAGATCAAAAATGATCATCCATTTCAACCTGATGAAATGATGATCTGATTGAACAAAAAAAACACAGCAATGAAACACAGCAATGAAAATCAATTCATTGATAACCTCACAAAACTGAAGGTGTTTATATTTCTGAACTCTCATCCTCTCCAAATAGAAGATACTTGAGCACATGATACAATTCCAATTCTTCTCAAAAAAGGGAACCTGGCATTGTAATCATAAGGCATAAATCATGATAAAATCCTGCTCTAGTTGCAAGACTTGAAGCAATCAGGATCTTTTTTGCCTTACCATATACATATACTTCATATAATACATTCCTCAATGGTAAACTAAAAGAAGTATATGTCAAACAACCTCCAGGTTTTGAGATAGAGTGATATCATCAACCATGTCTGCAAAATTGGATAAAGCCCTTTATAGACTTAAATAGGTTTCAAAAGCATGGTATGAAACTCTCTCAACCTATCTCACTGAACACATCTTTGTAAGAGGTATGATAGGCAACACTTTTTATCTACCAAAACTCAAACAAATGTGATTTTGGTACAAATTCGTGTTGATAAAATTATCCTTGAGTCCACCAGCACAAAAGTGTGCAAAGAGTTTGAGAAACTGATGACTCAAAAAAAATAAGAAATAAACATGATAGGTATCCTCACCTACTTCCTCAAATTTTAGATTAAACAAACCTGAACAAGGCATTTTAGTCAACATGAAAAGCATGTCAATGGTATACTGAGAATGTATGACAAAATTGATTCATCAGAGAATACTCCAATTATGCCCCCTAGCATGTTAGGACCTGATCTCAACAGAAAAGCTGTAAATGAGTCTCAGTATAGAGGTATGATTGGACCACTAATGAACCTAACTGCAAGCAGACCTAACATTTAATTCTCAATTGCTCTACGCAAGACATCAAGCAAACATAAGGAATCTCACCTTATTTTTGTTAAGAATTTTGAGGTACCTACTTGGTACTCCTAGTCTTGGTCTTCAGTATCTAAAACATTCAGGTCTTGACCTAAGAGGATAATAAGACTTTGACTGTGTTGGATGCAACATGCACAGTAAAATCACTTCAAATGCTTGTCAGTGGCTTAAAGGCAAGCTTGTTTGCTGAAGGGCAAATAAGCAGCAATTTGTAGCTATGTTCTCAACTAAAGCTGAAGATATAGCTGCTGCTGGATGTTATGCCATCATACTATGGATAAAGAGTCAACTCACTGACTATGATATCATATATGAAAAGTTACCCATAACAATCCAATTCTGCACTAAAAAAGATCCTTATTGATGTCAGATCAAGAATCAATATCTAAATGGACATACATTCCTATCATTCCCCAACTCAATATCATCTTCTGATACTTTAACCAAGAGCCTCTAAGAGGACCAACGTTAAAATATTGATTCTTGAACTAGGTATGCTGAACACTGATTCAAAACCTGAAGCTTCGGTACTAACTGAGGAAAACTAAAGCTTCAGCACTTTTATCCAAAATTAAACAAATTTTCGTATATTAAGCGTCAGTTCAATTTTTGCATACAACCTTTAGCTTGTTTAAGTGAAGTAACTGAGTAATCACATATGTCTCATTCAAGGATTTACATGAGCATGTGTGATTTTGTCGCCTTTACTGGAGCACAAATATTGATCAAGTCAACAAAACTGATTCATTTTCTTCAGTTCAGTTTGTAAAATGATTTTATCTAAGTCTTTAGCTTTCTCTCGAGTGAAGTAACTGAGCAATCACATATGTCTCACTCATGGATTTGCATGAGCATTTGGGGTTTTGTCACCTTCACTGGAAGATTAATGATGATAAAGATTACAATCATCTGTTCACCATAACATAACACCAAACCTGAACCTAGTTCAGCTTTTTTTAATCATCAATCTCAATGTCAGTTTTAAAACAAATGTGATCCTCAAAAGTAATATTTTTTATTAAAATAATTTCCTTTTCAAAGAAGTTGTTTAATTAAAATATATGAATTGATAACCGTCAAAAACGTGTCGAGTAATATAAAGTATTTCCCGTTAGAATAAATAATCACTTGAGAACAAGTAAAAATCTAATCTTTCGAGTGTCGTCTTCATGGCGAGAATTGAATTTGAGATTTACGTCGATGTTTGTCGTTTGATGCTTGATTATCTTTTGGTTTTTGGTTTTGAATTATACTATTTATATAATAGTAAGCTAAAATAATACTAAGATATAATTAAAACAGATATGCTTGTCAAGTGAGGCGAAATATTCATTAAGTGTGAAGGAAAGAGATAATAAAGAATTAGTACCCGTTTAAAAAAAACAGTTTTCTCACAACGTTGGTTGTTATTGAAAACAATACTTTATTTTGGTACAAATTACTCAATTTAATGATGACGAATTAATAACCGTAAAAACATTATTTTCTCACAACGTTGGTTTTTATTGAAAACGATATCTTATATTGGTATTAATTACTAGATTTGATGTTTGACTATTTCTCCTGCTTTTGCCCTTACAAATAATCAAATAAGAAATCTAAATAACCCGAAGATTATTAATTAACAAATCTCTTTTGATCCACACTTAACTCACTTATCGCAACTCACTTAACAAGCATAAAAGAATCTACTCGCTAAACATGGCAACTAATCTAACATTAACAATAATAACAAACATAATAATCTAATTAAGCTAGCACTACTAAATAAAGAGAAAGGAAGAAAAATAGAACCCGATCGAAACAATGGAGACGATATAAACCACCCAATCTTATAAACTAAAATAATACATAAGTTTATTTCTTTTTAGTTTTTATTTAACTAACTAGTTAATAAAGTGTAAACTTTATTTACTAATTAATCTTATAAAAGCTAACAAGCTCTAAACTTAAGGTAAAATCTAGCTTATAAGACTCATAAGCTCCTCGCCTCATGAGTTGAACCGAATTCACCATCTCAAAACAAGAAAAGTTAAAACGAAACAATAAGCTAGAACAACAAAACAACTCGAGAGCTAAATATCAATAAGCCGATACTTATCTTAAACAAGGTCTCAAACTACAAAACTTAATAAGCCAACTAACGGAATCCTTTAAAAGCTTAAACAAAATAACATCCATATAAGCTAATAAGCATTAAACGAAATAGCAATTACTCCTAAATACCAAATAGAACCAAATAAGCCGAGTCCTAATAAACTACTGATTTTAAACAACCAAACTGTATCTATCCGAACACCATTTAAGCACACCAAAAATAAAATTCATACAACTAATAAGCCAATTCAACCAAACCAAGAACTAGCTTAAGCAAATTTCATTAAGCAAATTAAACCAAAAAAGTAAATACTCGAACATAATCATTAATCGAACCGAACTAAATTCCTATTAACAAATCCAAACGAGTAAACCTAATCACTTTTAAACCAATTCGAGTAAACCTCATCACTATACTCCTAATCTAATCTTCCAAAATAAAAAAATGAAACAAAGATATGAAAAGAAAGATAAGATAAGCTCATCCGAATAGAACCAATCCTAATCACTTTTAAACCTGTAACATAAGCGCATCAAATAAAATTCATCAAATCTATACATGCATAACAAATCCAATTCCAACAGTAACATAATAAGCTATTCGGCAGCTTATGGGGTTAATAAGAAACGAAAAAAAACAATCAAAATCAAGCTAAAAACCTGGAAAACAATTCTTCAAAGCCTTCAAATCAACAACATCAAATTGATCCTGAAATCATACTCGAATAAATCAAATCGTGCCTTACAAATTAAACTCTAACCATTACATAGATTGGAAAATGAAAATTACATAAAAGAAATCTAACCTATTCTAATCCTAAATTATTCTACTCCTATTCTACTGAATGAAAAGATAAAATACTAAAAAAAGAGATATAAAAGATAAGATATGATATGCTGCGTTTTATCCAAGCAGATGTAGAAAAAAAATAGGCCTCGTGAGTATCCCATTCAAACTGATGGGCCAAGTAGTCATAGTTCCAATTTTGGGCCAAGCAACACATCTTTTCCATGGGTTGGGTTTTTAAGTGTTGTATTACTTGAGTATTGATAAGTATGGGTCGGTCCGACCCATATAAATGGTGTTGGGTCGGCCCAATAAAAGATGAAAGCACCGTCAGACTCGGATTTTCATGCTCTTTCCAATGGCATGCTCGGAGAATTTTTATGACTTAGTCTTGATCTCGAATAATTAGTAAACTTCTTCAAATCTTAACCGAAAGTCTTTATTTTTGCTTCGTTTTCAATCCTTTGTACCTGCAAGACATAACAACACAAAAAAACATATTTGCAATATAATTAAGCATATTTTAGTGTTATTAGTCTGATTTATAGTGTTTTCTAGGGTATAAATGATGTGTATTTAAGCACACATCAAATTCCTCCACACTTAGCCATTGTTGGTCCCACACGCAATGTTTATAACACACGCCCGAAAATAAATAATTTAACCCCCCTTAACTTAATAACCCCTCACATCAAACAAGAACAGAAAAGGTCTCTCATTGGCAAACACATTATATCCAACATCGTATTGTACATATTCCAATGGCTCAGTGTCAGTTCATGAGTCAGCTATAGGAACCTCTTGGATCTTTGCCATAAATCTATGTGCTTCCCATTCTTTTTCATCAATCTCATCATCTGTGTTTGCTAGCCAATCAAATTGCTCTGCTTATAGTGGAACACCTTTCTCAGCTTGTTTGCACAGCAACATCTTTTTTTGGTGATACATGAAGTCTTTACCCTTTTTGGCTTCCTGCATTCCTTAGCAAAATGACCAAATTCCTTGCAGTTAAAACACTGTATCCTAATCTACTGCACTACCTAACTGCCTATAGTCTCCTTATCCCCAACAACATCCACTGTCCTCTGATTCCCAAACTGTCCAGCCTGAGTGTCATTCCTGTACCTGGGAGTAGTATCCACATTCATGTTTTTGGAGTTTGAAGAAGTTCTAAGGTTGTTGTTGGTAGGTTTGTAGAGCTTTTCAAAGTATTTTGCAATGAGTGCCAAGTTTTTCTGTATGTCCTTATCCTTCCGAGCTTGTTTAGGATCACTGTCTTCTTTAGAAGCTGACTCAGATGAAGGTGTGATTGGTTTGGCTACTTCTTTGCCTGTATGTCTGGTAGTTGCATGAGATCTGGTTGGAGGTAAGGCTTTTGATGTTGGTGCATATGATTTGTGAGACTTTGGTGCTTGATAATAAGGATATGGATATAATTGAGCAGCAGCAACAAGTGCTGATGGATAAGCATTCTTGGCTATTCTTTCAGCATGGATTTCATTAACTTCCTTTTGATATTGTTTCAGAATGTCAAAGATCTTGTGATATGATACTTCATCCAATTTGTGTTGTTGCTTGACAATTGTCACAAACCTTGACCATTCTGGTTGAAGTTGTTGAAGAAACTGAACATTAACTTGCATCGTAGCAACTGTCAAGTTGTTTCTTATCATTTCATTCATCATCTTGTAAAACCTTGTGTAGTATGACTCCATTGTCTCACCATCGTGAGAAGTGAATTTTCCAAACTCCCAAAACAAATTAGTCTTGAAATCTTGAATGTTGAGAGATTCACCTTGTTGTAGCCTTTTAATAGCTTCCCACATTTTATGAGCTGTCTTGCAAGCATCAACTGTTGAGTATATTTCATCTCCAATTCTAGTCAATAGCAAATGAATCGCTTCCTTTTCTGATTCAAAATGAGCTTTGTTTTCAGGAGACATATTCAAGATTGTCTCAACTGTAGTTCATTCAGGAACTGCTGGAGCATTGTCTGTTGCAGGTACAGCTGGAATTATAACAGTAGAAGGAGTGTAAGGACATTCGAGAATGTATTTTCTTAAGGCATCACCATTTGGTCCTGTATTGATGTATCATAAGAAACGTGATTTCCATTGTTCATATCTGCCCGTTGCAAGCATTGGTGGACAATCCCTTGAACCAGCTGCCATGATGTTGTTATGCATTTGACTGTCGGTTGTGGAAGTTAAAATTGGAGTATTCATGATGAATGATTGTTGAATTATGAAGTGAAAATGATTGAAGGATCTTAAGTAGATGTGTTGTGATTGAAGTTGTGGTTAAATGAATACAATTAACGTCCACGGGATTTTACAAGTCTATGATTGAAACCGAGAAAAGAATTGAGTCTTTTGCGGGATTTTACAAAATCAATAGAAAACCGTAAATGTAAATTGATTGAGATTAGGGTTTGTTTGAGTATGATTAATGTCTTTTAAGTCCTTGATTTTGATTGTGGTTCTTAGTTTGTTATGTTGAATTAGTTGTCATTTAAAGTCCAAGTCTAAATTGTCCAATATTAAAGTTTACCAAAATTGGTTTGTGCCGAAATTGAAATCACCGAAAATGGTGTTATAGAAAAAGAATTTCGGTAGTGGTGAGTTATGAACAAACCGCTGCCACGTGTATAAGCAAACCGCTGGCTAAATTATTTCCAAACCGCCACCTAAAGACAAACCAAACCGCTGGCTAAAGCTTTGCCAAACCGCCACCTAAAAATTATCAAACCGCTGGGCTTACTATTATCAAACCGCTGCCAAATTAAGTATAGAAAACCGCTGGCACAAAGTAACTAAACCGCTGCCAATGAAGAGGGACAAACCGCTGGCAAGAGTTTAATGGCAAACCGCTATGAATTTAAATATTGTCAAACCGCTACCTAACATAGTATAACAAACCACTGCCTTTTTAATTACCCAGTAAACCGCTGGTTATTCCGTCACAGTAAACCGCTAGCTAGAAATTGATCAAACCGCTACCAAAGGAAAAAATGGGCATAGTAACATTTAGAAAGTCCAAGATTAATCAAACCGTTGGTGTACCTGTGCTAAACCGCTACTTAACTTGAGTAGCAAACCGGTACCAAAGTTATTCACTAAATCGCTAGGTAATAAGTTAAAAAGAAGTACACTTAGGACCACAATAGCAAACCTCTACTTGTACTACCTTGTTGTTTGTTTGCTAAACTCGACTAGAAAACAAAAGAAGCTAGTACATTCGAATGACCAAACCGCCACTTAAATTTTCTAACTAGTAGAATAAACAAAAAGCTACGAATTAAGCTAGAAAACAAACTAAATAAGCTAGTAAGCAACTCGAATAAGTCATAAGACTTTTGTACTAGGTATGAAAACACTAACTTTTCAATTAAAACAAACTAGAAACAAACCAAACCTCTATGAAGAACACTAAATAAGCCGAATAAAATAAGCTTAAAAAACTATCTAAGAGCTTATTTAAACAAAGAAATCAAGAACCAAAGAGGCTATAAACTAGATAATGCAAGAAAGAGCAAGCTTTTCAAACCCATAATCAAACAAACAAAGAAAACGTGGGCTTTTAGAGCAAGAATAAGCTCAAAATAAGCTAGTAAACCACAAACCTAATCACCTATCTACCCGAGGCTCTTGATACCAAATGTCGGTAACCCGTAATCACTTCACTTCAATTACTAGGAACACGAATTAAAGAAGAAAATAGGAAGAAGATATGAAGAAGTTTAGAGAGAGAAACAAGAGAGAGAAAGTAGAGAGAAAATGAGAATGGTTGATTACTAGTGAAAATTACAAAGTGAACCAACACCCTCTCCATCCTTGGAGAGGGGTATTTATAGTTAAACCATGAGGCTTACATGCCTATGGTATTTATATGGGCCAGGCTAAGGATTACTTGGGCTTACGCCCAATACACGTGACCGATTAACTTACATAAACGAACCCGTTTACCCGTTCTAGCCTATTAAAACCCATAATTAATTAAAGACCGAGCTTCCATAATTAGTAGCCGAGCTTCCTTGTTTGACTCAATATTTTAAGGCTAACAAGTAGATTTAAACATAAAATCCCCTAAGTGTTTCTCAAGCTGAAGTCTTTTAGTTTGAGTCACTAAAGTTTCTTCAGCGTCAGCTCTTTAGGTCTTTAGAAGATTAGGAAGTATCTTCACTTCAGTGTATGCAGCGGTACAGAAACTGAAGAAGGACTCTTGGAAAGAGCTTCAGTTCAGCTTGGTTGACAATTCCAAACTGAACATTATCTATCTCCTTAACAGAAGTTGAAACGCGTTGTTTCACTTCTAGAAGGTTTACAAGGCAGGAAAAAGATTGTTTTATGTCAAAAGGAATAAAGCAATCTCTTTGGGAAATGTTACTTCTAAAGTTGGTATAGAAGTACAACAACTTTCCTTAAAGGACTGTACCTAGTACTAAGACAGCAAACGTGCATTAAATGGTAGTTTAACCACCCATTTAATGCTTGCCACGTAGTCTAAGTTAAACTTGTAAACCCTAATTCCTTTGCCTATAAAAGGAAAGGGATTCCCAGAGTAAATTCTATCTCTTCCAATTAATGTGATACACATTGAAGAGTTCATTTATCTCTCAAACAAACTGAACAGTACTACTGAAGCTGAAGCTTCAGTTTAGTCATAAGTAGTTTGTTTTCTTACTCTCTTAACTTTGGTTAGAGTTTAAGTTCGAAGGAGATAACACCCCAATTGTCATTCAACCACCTTGCTATTCTGCAAGCAAGGTGCGTCATAGATTCTTTATTTGATTCTAATAAGAACCTATATGTTGAAAAGTATTTCTGTATGTTTTAAACTGATGTTTGGTCTAAAGAAATGTGCTTATTGAAAGAAACCGCCAAGCAACTTTCTACATAATGGCTGAATCAGCATCTGCGTCATTTGATAGTGCCATCGTGGCAGATGTTTGTAATCTTATGATTAAAGCGACTGAAAGGCGTGATGAGAATTCAGTATTGTACACAATGCTACAGCAAATATGATCAACGTGAATCTCTATTAACAGCACATTGAGATAGAATAGGAAGATTATATACAAAATGTAGTTATATGGTAACAAATTTACCTCGTTATAAAATCTGCACATGTATTTGCTAAGATTGAATCTACACATGGAAGTGGCCCATACCTATAAACATGTAATCGAGGAAATCTTCCATATAACTGTTAAGAAGAACCAAAATTAAAAATGCAATTAATGATTGATGTCGATAATTCAGTTTAGTTACTGGATTTTCACATAATGCTTGTGTAAGGCACATGTGTGCCTTTATGGAACTTTCACTAACGATGTTTTATTTGATAGAAACTTGATTATAGTTATAAAAAGTTGTTTCAAATAAACAGCCAAGGTGGAGAATTAAACCCATGGACTGAGTCCTAGGACCCAAATTTTAATATACTATGATAAATAAAATACGAGTCGCTACCATCAATCTTAGCATTGCAGAAATAGCTCCTCCAAGGGAATGTCCCCCAACACGAAGGTCGTAACCTTCACACTCACATCGAGCTCCCAACAAGGAAGTAAGCAAACCTACTTCCTAAAATTCTGCTTTAACAATTTGAGTCATAAACTATATGAATCGCGTTAGGAAATCGCTATGTTTTAAATAAAAGATTTTTAAAATTTTCTTAGGATGACGTGTATTGCAAATTATAAGGGATCTCGTAAGGGAATCCATTTCTTTTAATTGTATCGAAAGAAGAAATAGGTCATTTTTTTAAAGATCGATTGGTTCCATGGATGGTATTACTCATGGATTATTTGCTGAAGTTGGAAAATCTTGATCTGCATTTAACCACCCAATAAGGGGGGTTGGGCCTCTATGATAGATATATATATATTTATATATTTTTATTTATTATATTATAGAGAGTGTTTATGTATTATAGAGAGAGATAGTTATTTTCACAATAATTCATATTTCAACGTAGTAATGGTCAATATTGAGTGGTATAACAAAAAGATACTGGATGATATAAAAAATTTTCATCCAATACCACAAAATCATATATCAACGTAGTAAATTCAATATACAAATACTTGATTGAAAATAAAAACATATCATCCAAGATACATTAGAACAATCCATTACCTAAAAAAAGATACATAAGAACAATTAGTAACTCATAGTTAGGAGCAACATAAGATAAAAGTAGACCAAATCTACTTTTTCATACTAAACATATCACAAAAACAAAACAAAAAAATCATCAAACAAACAAACAATATCATTTCCTGTTACTAAAATTCATCCCCAACGTTTCATCACAGCCGCAGGTTTGTGTCACACCCCCAAACGGGGCCTGGATGAAAACACGTGTCCGGGGGCGTGACGTCATAATATACATCACACAAGATACAAAGAACGACCTCTAAGGATACATTTAGAAATCCAACATCGTTGCATTAAATAAAATAGTTAAAGTTTTACATAGGTTCATAGATAATATGTAGAAGCGAATAAAAGGTTTTAAAGTTTGACAACAATGTTAACATAAATATTAATAAGTCTTGAAAATCGGTCCAAATCAAGGCAACACCATAAAGCAAGCAAAGACATCCATAGCTAAGCACCTGAGAAAAACATGTTTAAAGTGTTAACATAAAGTTTGTGAATTCATAGATTTAAATTTAATATAAGAGTGGACCACAAATTTTGCAAAACTCATGTGACTATTATAACAGATACAATATCACATAAAAAGCATCTACGTTGCGCTAAGCTCATGATACCGAGGCTAAATGTAATAGGAGTATGCAAAATGCTAAATAAACTTGCCCTGACAGGTGCCAACAGGGCGCTTCACCGTATCACTCGACATGGTATACGTCCGTTGATCATGTAAGAGCTACTTACACGAACGGGGATGATTAGTCCCAGTAGATCTATTTATAACACTCGCGCTCACTTACCAATCTAACTGATCATAAGTAACTAACATCTCATGATAACTCGGGCATATAAGTTTCAACAATTACTTAGGCAACACGTAAACAAGATTGGGAAAAACGTAAAGCATTTGTGTCCAATGTTTAAAAGTAAGCAATGTTTCTCACCCCAAATAGTAAAGCAAGTAGTAGTAAAAATGTGGGGCTATGAACTCACCTTAGCAAGATGAGCGAACGGTAAATCACGTAAATGAAAGATGATATAGAAATCTAGCCGCGACCTAGATAAATAACGTGTCTTAGAAAAACGGAAAGTATACTAAATATAGCACGAAACTCTTAATATAGAAAGACATCCATTTGTGTTTGTGTTTTGGTTTTATTTATCAAAAACGACTTAGTGAAATTATAACGTTCTTCGTTGAATCCCGACATTTTTCCAAAAGTTACCATTTATAGAAAGTTTCCTTTTTAGGAAAGATTTTAGTTTCAAGACGTTAATACCGTCCCCTATATTTGTTAAGTTTTCATATTTTCAAAACGCACTAACTAGTCTTAATCGCTTAACTTCTATGTCTGTTTCGCTAAAACATAATAAAAGTTACTATTTTTGGAATCCTACCTCATTTATCCTCATTTATCAATCCCGATATCATTTACATATTTTTATCACATTTCAAATGTTTATTCTCAATAACCTAATGTTTTTATATGTTTTGCCAACGTTTAAAAAGTCCAAAAATGTCCAAAAGTGTCGGTAAACATCATTTTATTTCCCAAACAGCACTACGTCAAAATGGTTTTGCCGAAAATGTTTCAAGTTTCATTTGGCTATAACTTGGCCGTTTTAAGTCCAATTTTAGTGTACAATATATGAAAAACTATCTATTCGAAACGAGCTCTTTAAAAACTACTTTTTCGCCTATTGAAAACATTCCTAAGTCGCCCAAAACCTCAAAACAATTTTGGATCAGCAACTATGTATTTCACAAACGCTTCCAAAAATCACACCAAACTTCACAATAGTGCCTAGTCTAGCCTAATCTCTATTCACAACTAATCCATAACAAAACCACAACTAAAACTAACCTAATACCTTTATTTCCGTTGTTGCAACTCACTTTTCAACTCACCTCACCAAGATCGCAAAGTCATAAACATATTACTTCCATTTCTATAAAAGATGACAAAATATTAATTCATTCTTTTTATAAAAAGGTGCCACAAACACATGGATTCTTAAGCATGAACAAGATCCATAAGAATGGAAGAAAAGTATCAAAAGAAATATCAAGAAATACTTACAAGAATGAAGAACAAGAAGCAATAACACAAGATCTATACCCAAAATCACTAGATCTTGAAAACCCACTAATAAAATTAGAAACCCTAACTTTTAGATCTTGAGAAAATCCTTGAAAATCAACCAACTAATACTTGAAACCACCTTAGGTAACCTTAGAAATGAACTTGGTATACATGTATCTTGCTAGAAATCAAAGATATAAAAACCCTGTTTCTTTGTCGTGAGCTAGAGAGAGAGAAAAGAGAGATGGATTTTTTTTGGTGAGGCTATGGAAATGATAAATGATCTAATGTGTAACACCCCCATTTTCGGGATAACGCAGCGGAACATATATGGGTGTTACTTCATAGCACAATCACACACATTTCATAAAGGAGTGTGCGTGTGCTCTTGTTCAGCCGAAAACAACCACAAGGACCAAGGGGTTCAATTTTTGGGACCATGGTTCATTATCTAGTCTTATGTTTGAATTTGGTGAGTCAAAGTGGATGAGATCACATGCACTAGTCTTGCATGGCTTCTTGTGCATGGTAATGACTCCATGATAAGTCACTATCTACCTCTTACATGCACACATGCATAATAAAACAAGAAAAGATGCATTTGATTTAATTTCAAGACTTATGGTTGAGTTGGTTTGGTTTAGGCGTCCAAAATTAATAAGGGGGGATATGAACGAAATTTTTGACTTACGAATACGAGATGAACGATAACTAAAGTTTACACGAAAAGATTTTGGGTTTCTGGGGTTCTGTTAGGTCAAAAACGCGAAAAACAAATTAAACGTTAAAACGTAAAAATAAATATCGAAAGTGATTGTAAACTACGAAACACTTATAAATGATAAAATAACTCATATAATGTCTAAACTATCAGAAGTCGAAACGCGTCCGATGACGTTTTTCAGATTTACGCGGGTTAACTTCCCAGTAAACTGCCAGATTCAAACGTAACGTTTAAAAGTAAAAAATAATGATCGAAAAAGTTCAAAATATTGACCTAATATTTACGGGGTGTGACAAAAGACATAACAGAAGATATATAACCTATAATACAAAGCTAAATATCAAAATGTGTAATGAATCAAAAAGCCTAATTTTAAAACATATAACCAAAGCGCCACAAATAACAAAATGTGTCATACGTGTGGCTCGGTTTCATTCCAAACATACGACCAAAATAACATATACTAAATGCACCAAAACACATACCATGCTTAACAAACAAATCAACGACTTAGGTAAAACCCATATACCAAAAGAGAACAGAACAAAACCAATACTTACGGCCATACATCAAATGTGCGATTAATCAAAAAGTCTTAATTTTGGTTGGAACAAATAAGTAATCACCATCATCACATGCAAGGATGAAAGGTAGAACAAAAAATATATAACCTATAATACAAAGTTAAATATCAAAATGTGCAATGAATAAAAAAACCCTAATTTTGGAACAAATAATCAAACACCATCATCACATGCGAATGAAGGGCGGCACATCAAATGTTTAACCTCTGATAGAAAGCTAAATATCAAAATGTGTGATGAATAAAAAAACCCAATTTTGAAACAAAAAACCAATCACCATCATCATATACATGGATGAAGGGCAGCACAAAAAAATGTTTAACCTTTAATACAAAGCTAAACAATATAAAACTAAGAATTAATAAAAATAATCCAAACTAAACTATATATAAAAATAAACACACCTAGGTTACAATCGATAAACTTACGACTTCAAATAAAGACACACCCGATGAATCAAATAATCGAACACCAACCTACGCTCACCGTTTTGACACATCCATCATCACATGCGCGAATGAAAGCCGATGCAACAGATGTATTATGATAAACGCTAACCTCTGATACAAAGCTAATTCAAATTACCATTTCTTATCACAACATAAAAAAGTTCGACAAACATATTGCATGAAGGTAGATAGAAGAAAAGACTGAAATGAAGGTAGGCAGATCATCAAATAAAGAAGAGTGTTGTGTACACTTTAATAACTCGGGCCAGTAAATAACAAACAACAATCCAATTTACAACCCAAAAACAAAAAAATGGCCCAACTATGAACCCACACTTAACCAAACGACACACCATTAACACAAAACGACCTCGTTTATTACCAAACGTCGCACACACGTATAATGCATAATAGAGTAATGATAAATTATATTTAATTTATAATAATTCTATAATCACATGAGAAAAAATCGCATGTCTTAAAAACACAATTTGAAACATAATGTGTTTCATGTGATTGTAAAGCTATGAATATCTAGTTTTGATGATAAAAAAACTGTGAAACTTTTATAATTTTGAAAAAAAAAGTTATGTTGTAAATATTTGTATTTGTCTCAGAAAATACTTATTGTATTTGTATGTGTGTGTGTGTGTGTATATATATATATATATATATATATATATGTGTGTGTGTGTGTGTGTGTGTGTGTGTGTGTGTGTGTGTCTATATATATATATATATATATATATATATATATATATATATATATATATATATATATATATATATATATATATATATATATATATATATATATATTGGCTCAAATAAAAAGTGAATTATAATAAAAAGATAAAAAAGGTAGAAAGTGTAAAATATTTCATTTAATTAATAAGGGCATTTTAGGTATTCAACTCTTCATTTAAGTCTTTTTAACCACCCATTTAAATTTCAATTTATGTAATTTATAATATGTGTATTGTAGTAATTCATGTCAACACATCGCATATATAGATTTGTGTTGTGTATCAGTTATGACACATTAGATTTTGTTAAACGTATTATGTGACATACTAATTTCTTTTGACACACAATATTTCATTATGTATTTTAAGTGACACATTAAGTTTCTTGACAGACTTAGTTTCAAGATACATTTTAAATGACACACTAAACTTCTTGACACACTTAATTTCATGATACATTTCAAATGACACACTAAATTTTATTAAACTTATTAAGCAACACACTAATTCTTTTGACACGCTAAATTTCATTATATATTATAAATGACACACTGGTATGTGCTTAATTACACATACCATTTTCCATTAAAAACGGACTTAAATGACTATGAACGTACCAAAAATACATTGTATTTGTATGTTTTGCATTTGAATTGTGCAGGAACGGATATTCAAGAAAAGGAACAAAAGACAAAACCAAGCACGGAATGAAAAAGACAAAGTCAAATCAAAGTCTAAAGTCAACCAAGTGAAGAAAATACAACTTAAGGGACTAAAACTGCCAAGCCTTAAGATGTGTTACAAAAAGACAAGGGCTAAAATCAAAAATTGAGGGTGAAGTATAACTTAGTGGCCAAAACCTGCCAAACCCCTAAAGTTATATCACAAAAGGGCGAAAATTACAACAAAGTTATAAGAAATGAGGGGCCAAAGCTGCCAACTTACCCAAACTCCATTCTTCCCGCCCAAAACAAAACCCAGGTGCAGAGTAGGGATGTCGTCCCATACTTCTACCCTGCAAAACCACTCAACACCCTAGAAAAATCATTTCAACCACTCCTCTATCAACCCCCCAGCTGTATAAGTGCCAAGTTGGCAATCCCTCACCATTCCCAAGGTTTTTCGATGGCTATGATTGACTCCAAAGAAGCACAAAAGAAATTGAAGGCTGGGATTTGTTTTAAAATCTCCTCACACAACAAGCACACTTTGTTTTGTCTCTACAAAGAAACACAGAAGAAAGAAGTCCAAGAGAAGAAGACTTCGGCTATAAAAGAGCCTTTTGTAAGCCTTTGAGGCATGTATGTTTTATGTTAGAAACTAGTTAGTAGTTAGTTTTTAATCTTTAATATAACTTAGCTTATTTTCAGTCATTTACAGCTTTTACTTTCAGCTTTGTAACACTTTCAAGTTTTAATGCAATTTGAGTTTTAAGTCAATTTACAATTCCAAGTGCTAAGTTTCTTAATTGTGTTGTTTTGTGTTCAAAAAGCTCTCAATACAGCTTACTTATAAGCTGTTTTCATTAAGTAAAAATAAAAAGTTAAGTAGTTAAGAGAAAATCACAAAAATCACTCTCAAATACACCACAGCTTACTTTATGGATGATAAGCCAGTTCTGGATGGGCTTATGGACACTACTAGCTTGTTTTATGCAAGCTAGAGCTTGAGATTCATTGTTTGACCCTTGTTTTGAGCAGGGTATTGTAGTCACTCTTTATCTTTGTTTCCTTATTTACTGTAGAATTGCTTATATAGCTTATTTGTTTTAACTTATGTTTACTTATTTTGTCTCTATTCAGTATGTTTAGTGCTTATCATGGCTTAAATTGTTAGTTTTAAAATAGTTGGTATCACTTTCTTAGTTAGTACTGTTAGTTCATTTGATAAAACTGTTAGATATAAGTTAATACTGTTAGAATGATTTGGCTTATTTAAGTGCTTATTCTTGATTAAAGTCTGCTTATAAGTGTTTTAATTTGTCACTTGATGATCTGTTTTTAATTAGCTTGAAATAAAAATGATTTTTGAAAACTTTAAGGGCTGTTTGAATCAAGCAGTACTAACTTCAAGTTAGTACTGCTAGTTCATTTTCTTGGATTTCAAAGGTAGCAGTACTAACTCACAACTAGCATGACACCTCCGACACACACAAGTACTGTTAGTTTAAAACTGTTAGTCTGGTGGTTTATATATATAGGGATTGGATCAAATAAAAAGTGAATTAGGATAGAAAAGATAAAAAGGGTAGAAAGTGTAAAATATTTCATTTAATTAATAAGGGCATTTTAGGTATTCAACTCCTCATTTAAGTCTCATTAACCACCCATTTAAATTTCAATTTATGTAATTTATAGTATGTGTATTGTAGTAATTCATGTCAATTCGTTCAACACATCGCATATATAGATTTGTGTTGTGTGCCAGTTATGACACATTAAATTTTGTTAAACGTAGTATGTGACACACTAATTTCTTTTGACACACTATATTTCATTATGTATTTTAAGTGACACATTAAGTTTCTTGACAGACTTAGTTTCAAGATACATTTTAAGTGACACACTAAATTTCTTGACATACTTAATATTTTTGACACACTTAATTTCATGATACATTTCAAATGACACACTAAATTTTATTAAACTTATTAAGCGACACACTAATTCTTTTGACACACTAAATTTCATTATATATTATAAATGACACACTTAGTTTCATTATATATTTCAAGTGACACACAAAGTTTATTAACACACTTATTATTTCTTGACACACTTGATATCTTTCAATTGACACATCAAATTTTTTGACACACAAAATTGTATGTCAATATCATATGTTTTTTACATTATGATATTCTTAACAATGTAATTTAATCATAATTCAAATATGTCATAAATGACAATTTGTTTTCAAGTTCTAACCACACTTTTGTATTTATTAGAAAATCAATGTCTTTCAATGTCTATTTGAATTACAAAATTATGCATCATGATAAAAAAAAAGTTGAATGTACATTAAAAAAATTAATTGTAAACTTGAATTGTTCTAATGAATGCTCATAGAGAAAAGACTTTAATACCCTTATGATCAAAAAAGATATACATTATGCATCCTTAATTTTC
>BQNB010082138.1:0-29416 GCA_026074375.1 Tanacetum coccineum | reverse complement strand
CTAGTTTTCCACACCATTGTTGATTATCATGGATTAAAGTCTAAATGACTAATTAAGTTTGTGGTATTTGGAAAGTCTAAATGACTAATTAAGTTTGTGGTATTTGGAGGTTAATCATGCTTTGAGTTTTCTCACCTCCTTATCAATAAATGTTTTACAAACTCACACATGTATTCCTCACATGTACAAGATGACTTACAAACTCCCACACCTCTCTCTACAACACTTCCATACCATACTTCCTACAATACATTCCCTATAATCATTTGCTAATCTCTTTTCCAACAAATGATTAAACACTCCTTCTACACGGTTCTACAACACACCCTTCCTAATAATTTGTTTACCCTTCTTACCTAACTAATGATTATATCCTCCACACGCACTCTAAGCATTCATTTTCTTAAACCTTCCAATAATCACATTTGCCCACTCTTTTCTCTCTTATTGGCAATTTGATTATAAACCCAAATCAATCCTTTGATTTCATCCTAAACATCATTACATTCATACTTCTTATCTTTTAAACCTTTTTAAGCCTAAACTCCTCTTCACATAAACCTTCCCCAAATAATACCCACATGGAACAACTCACATTTACTTACATAATGTATCTTCCTTGTACTTGTTGTACTTCTTGTTCCCTTTATTCCTAACATAGGCTCCTCCACATCCCATCAAAACATTCTCCACCACATATCCACTATTCACCTTCTTCCTTACAACCATTTGAATTTCACACACATACTTCATCATCCTCGCCCTTGATCAAGCCACTTCATCAATCCAAGTTACATTACTCACTTCTCCTCCATTGGATTGAATTCAAACAAACACAACAAACACACTTCTTTATCCACCCTTGATCAATCCACTTCATCAATCCAAGTTACCTCACTCTCTTCTCCTCCTTTGGATTGAAATTCAAATCTCAAACAAACACATTTCCCTCTTCAAACAAACGCACTTCACTCTCTAAACAAACATACTCTCCATCCACCCTTGATCTTGCCACTTCACCTATCTAACTTATATCTCTTCATCTCATCTCCACCCTCCATTTCAAACAAGATCAAGAGGCTCCTTTCCATATCATCATCATCACATCATGACAACTCATGACAACTCATTCATACCTCATCCTTATCCCCTTCTCTAATTCTCACATGTGTTTAATAAATTTGAAATTCAAATCTTAAATCTTCCCTTCATAACATCCACCCTTTCTCTTCAAGTTTGGAATATTCTAAGAATATTCCCTTGTACCTTAACTAGCCTTTTAAACCATTAGTTAGATTCTAACTAAGCGAGTTACATGTTTGAGGAATACCCAAACTACCCTTTTTCGATAGTTCTTTTCTCTCTTTACAATATCGGATAAGCTAAAGGCTTTTAAATACTTCACAAATGCTTTTATCAAATGGCTATTTGAGTTGGTTGACCTTGAGTGTAAGAATGAATGAAAGGTCATAACGTGAAGTACAATTTGGGGTTTAACAAGAGCGGGTAGTTAAAAAGCCAAGAACCCGAAAAAAATAGGTTCGAGTTCCTGGCGCTCTAACACATGGCCAACGCGTCACTTGCGAACTTATTTTACCCACTTCGGGTTCTTGGCCTATAAATACCTCCTCTTGGCCTTTGTATTCCTCACCTCTTGCAATCATTCTTTCCTCTCTTTTCTCTTCTCTAATCCTCAAATGTAAAACCATCGAGGTACTAAATGTTTTGATTTATATCACAAAGTACCTCGATCGATGTTTTCAAATGATTTTAAGTCTAAACATCAACGTGCTCTAATCTTTTCATCTCATCATTCTATTGAAGTGAACACATCTTCGCAAGAGAGCCACACAAGTACCATACTTGTATGTTTTGTCGAGGGTCTTCTTTCTCATACCCTTTCTTTAGAATCGAGTCTCTAGGTTAGGTTGGGACTTGATTCATCTATCTTCTTTCAATTAATCGAGTTGTAAGGGAAGTCTTGTATCTGTGGGATTACGCCTAGATCATTGGGGATCTAGTTGGGGTTTGGTAAGCTTTCAAAGGGAAGTTCTTAGTGGTCTTAGTTGATCTAAGTGATATTATGGGTTAAGTCGAATCACTGGTTCTTAGGGGTGGATTCTGAGAGCGAAATACCATAGGTAGTAACTCTTCTTTGTGAGTGTCGATCTTTGTGCATATTGGTGGAGTTAAATTGTAATACAATTTGTAGTCCACCATAAGAATTATACTAGTATAGTATAGGTGTCATGGATTTGCAACTGGACGTACGAAAGGACTAAATCCCCCTTCCTGAACCAGTATATATCGTGGTGTATTTCTCTTTCTCTCTCTCTCTCTGTCTATTTATGGATTCTTTGCTAAGTAGATCATTACACCACTTGGCTCTTTCGAGACTTGAAGTTTTATAAACTTAGAAGAAGTCAAGAAAACCGTATTCACTCCCTACGGTTCTACACAAGTCTTCGAAACAGAAAATAAAGGGATACCTAACCGATAACACAAAACACAATGGTAAGTCTTACCATTCATAGTTTATCCCAACCCAAAAAATAGGAACCGTCCTAAGCCAATCAGAAGTGTGATATTCCCTTTGAGATTTCCACAAGGCCATCTGTCGAGAAGATAAGGAAAATGTGGATTTTTCAATTTTAGTAACACATGTGAAATATAACTGTCATTTTCTTCATGAATTTGGGAGCAACGATCTTACTTGAATTACTCAAAAGGTCAGTCTCCATATATTTATTAAACACAGACAACGCATCATCAAAATTAAGCCTAGCAGCTACAATACTAGTATCCTGTAGAAGCTTAGTCTGCAAGCCAGCAAACTGTAATCGTGACGCAAGAAAGACAAAACTCAAAACATCACTTGCAGAATAGACACCAAGCCCCCCAAATGCAAAGGGTAAGGTAGCAAACCTCCATTGCCCGTCGTTAAACCCTGGTCCATCAACGTACACTTAAATTAGTATGGTTATTATTAAATTGAGCGTCATACTTAAAATACCATCAACGTACGCCTATATATTATTGGGTATATGCACGAATTAGATATAATGTATTTACAAATTCGTATTTAAATGATTTGATTTACGTCTAAATATCAAATTAAACTATTCAAAGAATAAGATTATTAAAAAAAATTATTATATTTCAAAGCCGAGCAAATATATTTGAGATATCATTAATAATTATAATCGTTATCCAAATCTAATACTCTTTTGTTAAGTTGTGCGTACATGGGTAAAAAACTAAAACACGAATAACGATAAATAATTTAATTGTAATACAAAATATATGTAGATGCACGAGATTATAAGTATTAAAATGAAAGTACACTAAACAAATTTAGTTAAAATATAATTATTAATTGTATGCGTATAATATGACAAAAATATCAAATACTATTAAATTTTTATATATTACTCCATAATATATAAAACTAAAATTTAAAAATAAATTGAATTTATATGTAAATACTATGCCTATAAGGACTTATAACCAAGGTTATAAATAGTGTGAGGTGTGACGTGGCAGCATGACTAAGCCTCACGCCTTAGGAGTCACGGCGAGTCATGGCGTTTTTTAAGGCGTGGTTTAAAGCGGCACAAAATATAAAAATATTTATAAATCTATACTACTTATAAAGGAAATTCGAGAAAAGTGAAAAGTGAAATGTGAAAAGTGAAAAGTGAAATTTTCAATACTATGGAAAGTCTGCCGAATTGTTTAATGTGAAATGTGGAATGTGGAATGTGGAATGTGAAATTAGTCAAATTTCTCAAATTTAGTCAAAATCAATACTATGGAAAGTCTACTCCTCCATCAAAACCATAGCTTTGGAAATTCGTATCCTCCATCAATACAGAATAAACCATTGCGGGAAAATGTTATTCATTTCAAATTCAAAATGATGCAAAGGGTTTTTTCATATCCTATATAAAAAACCACCATTTGGAGGAGTAGACTTCATTCCAGTCCGGTTTACAACCACTTTACTTCGTTACAATTATAAAGAAATGAATTTGAATACTGAAAGAGATGTTGTCGATCTTGAGAATTAATACACGAAATTAATGCAAGAAATGTTGAAATGCTGAATTAATACACGTAGAAAATTAATACACATGAAGAATTAGTACACGTCCATAATTAATACACATTGAAAGTTGTTACTAATTGAAGTCTAATTTAGGAAATGTAGACGTCCAAAATTAATTAAAACGAGGCATTCAGACCCGTGCGATGCACCAGGCTTGTTTTTCGAAAAAATTTGAGCTTTTATGAATCTCTTATTTGAGGGCATACGATACTTTGATACTATATCTCATGATAGACTTGTATTCGAGTTTCTTGATTGTTTCAGGAACTTGTTACCATTCTGGATCAAAATTTAAAAGTTCTATTTTGACCATAAGAATTATATAGTATTGTTTATTAGTGAATAACTAACACTTACTCATTAGAAAACTAAGTTAATAATTTCAAAATACCACAAATCTCTTAAGGGTTGTTCCTGTTAATCTTTTTCGCCGTAACTTTTTCTGAGTTTGGCAGAATGTTTATTGTTCGGTCCTGAATCCTGATGTTTGCCCATGTTCTGAACTATCTCATGAGCAACCTCCTTCATGTTCACCGAATACCAATATGTGGGTGTTTTCATGTTTGCTTTTGTGGTTTTAATCTTTGTGTTCCTCGGCTTGGTTAAGGGATTAGTACCCGCACTCAACAATGCACATACGACACCACCAAACAATGCAAGCCTGCTCTATTCACATATGTCTTCAGCACCATATCATTTATTCTCGGCGCCATAACCTCTGTTATATCCGGTTTTCTTGGAATGAAAATTGCCACATATGCAAATGCCAGAACAACCCTTGAGGCAAGAAAACGTGTTAGAAAAGCGTTTATTGTTGCATTCCGCTCAAGAGCTATGATGGGTATGATGGGAATTCCTTCTCATCTGCAATGTCCCCCTTCTTGTTTTGTATATTACTATTAATCTTTTCAAAATTTATTATGGTGATGACTGGGAAGGGCTATTTGAGGCTATACCTGCTTATTGACTTGGCGGTTCCTCAATGACTCTTTTTGGTAGAGTTGGTGGTGGTATATATATAAAATTTGCTGATGTTGGAGCTGATCTTGTTGGCAAGATCGAGAGGAACATCCCTGAAGACGATCCAAAAATCCAAGCTATTTAATAATTTTTCCTTATACATATCTTCTTTGTTAGTTATGAGGTGTATCATTCTGAAAGAATTAAAAAGCCTTTAATAGTATTTTCTTGTTATAATAGGTTTTTAATATGTATACTAAATAAATGTTCGAACAATCTGCAGGTGATTTGCTGATAATGTTGGTGACAATGTTGGCGTGCTATGGGATCTGATCTTTTTGGCTCATACGCAGAGTCATCGTGTGCTGCTCTTGTGGTTGCTTCCATTTCCTCATTTGGAAACACTCATGATTTCACTGCAATGATGTACCCTCTCCTCATCAGCTCAGTGGGCATCCTTGTTTGTTTGCTCACCACCTTGTTTGCCACTGACTTTTTTAAAGTCAAAACTGTTAAGGAAATCAAGCCTGCTTTGAAAAACCAACTTTTATTAAGTTCAAACAAATTTTTTATTCATACCGAACTATAATTGCGGGTAAACTAACCTGCACAGCCAGTTTTGACACAGCCAAAGATGACCCTTTCTATATCGAAGCATTTGCCAACCGTTTACCCAACATGGGTAAACCGTTGGCAAATGCAATGGAATGTCATATCGTCTA
The DNA here is from genome assembly GCA_026074375.1 of Tanacetum coccineum. NCBI lineage: Eukaryota > Viridiplantae > Streptophyta > Magnoliopsida > Asterales > Asteraceae > Tanacetum > Tanacetum coccineum. The sequence continues at coordinate 23,626 of BQNB010082138.1, read as the reverse complement.
ATGTGCATCAAATACTATCTCCTACCATCGAGATAGATGTATGTCCATCAAGATAATGCCCCTCCAAGTTTACCATCATCCCCACACATTCATAACATGTTATGGCTTTATTTTCGCGACTTCTTTTCTTTTCTTGGTGCTACGACTTCTTATCTTCTTGCGGCACCGTTGTCTTCTCACAACTTGTGCGAAAATTGAATGTCGTTTACTCCTTCAAATTCCCAATTCACTGCTTGCTTTCTTTTCTTGAAGAACCTATCTCCATCAGTAGCAATCGGGTTTGGTGGGGAATCTTCTCTTTTCCCCCGTTTCTGACCATCGTTGTCTATATTATCTTCCATTAAGCTGCTGATCAAAAGTAAAATATAGAGACAAAGAAAATGATAAATATATATTAAACAAACCATATTATAAATTATATAAACGACTTATTTGATAGAAAATAGGATATCCGTTCCGTCCTTGCCTTATGTAATAAGCATTTGCACCAACTACCAACCAATTCACAACACTCCAGTTGGATTGCCCTTCCTTACTCCTTCACCATCTTCAATTTTGGATTCCAGAAAGAAGTTAAGAACTGGTAAGCTACATGTTTAACTTTCTAATAATCTCAAATGGGTGTGCATTTTGAAAGTCATAATGTGGTAATTAGATGAACCGAAGCATGCTCTTGCTAATTGAACACAAAAAACTGATTGGCATAGTAGTGGTCACATATTCATATTCAAAATCCAAATCCAAACACCCCCTTAACATCTACGATGCACCTTGTATTTTGTAAATTTACTTATTGTGCACACTTGAGCATTATTCGAATGAAAAGGGTATTCCAAGCATCACATTTACATTCATAAACTCTTTGTGGTGCATTTTTAGGGAATTGTTAGTATGCTTTAGCGTTGGTTATTAGTGGCTGGCCTAAATAAGGCGATTCATAAAATTTTATTTTTCTTCTTTTTCACACTCAAGACACCCAAAGCAATCAACTGATTCGTGTCCCATCTCTTCGGCGAACTCAGCTTCTTCAAAGGTGTCTAGAAGAAACACCAACATCCTCATAAGTAAGATTAATCCCCAACAACCTAATCCAAGACTTATTGTTACTATTATCCACACCCGACCCAACATTCACACTACCACCATCACCATCCTCTCCACTCTTATTCAACGGCAACAAATCCTTCCCGGTATTCTGATCCACATCCCTTATTGAAAATGAAAACTTCTTGTTGCTAACCAATATCACCTTCACACAAACCTCTGATCACTGCTTTCAACCGTATCTTTCGCACGATCGCTCCCTCCTCGTCACAATCCGCGACACGTGAACCGACCCCGCCTTCCCTTTCACGTCCAAAATATCGACAAAGCAAGTGTCATGCATTCTCCTCGTTACTCTCCCACTATATACTGGACACAACTCCAACTCATCCGTTTTCCTACTCACCCTGTCCCTACATTTATCATCCCGTCTATCATTATCTCTATCGTCTCATTTTCGGTCATATCCATCACGATTTCACTCTCATGACTCCTTAACCCATTCTTATTGTTTTCGCCACATATATCATCACACTTATGCTCATATCTATCGTCAACACCATCTCGTTAAATACCCCAAATCAAACATCCCAAACACCCTGATTCCTAATTTCATCTCCTCTAACAAACACAACTTCTTTTCTTGAAGATACTAATATAGGGACAAAAAACCTGTCCACGTACATCAGAGATTCTTTAATAAAATTATGTTGAAAATTATTAAGCCAAAAACAAAATCATATATACAGGTACACGGACATCACAGATTCTTTAATAAAATTATGTTTAAAATTATTATGTAAACCAAAAGCAAATATCATAACTGAAATCATTTCAAAGTTTTGTCCCATACCTGAGGACGCAGACCCTCTGCGTCCCCAATTTTACTTAAGTAATTTGTGATGTCATTTGCTCAGGTTGCACGCTCTACGAATAAGCTTCCATCGGCGAAAGAGCTATGGAAATCAAATTTTACCACTCAAAGGTATCCCTTTCATCCTGGCTTTTATCACCATGGATGGATAATGCAAGTTATCCATCCATTCTAAGTTGTAGTGTCACTTGATACCTGTTTTTTTTTGTTTCCACAAATAAAAAGAATCTGTTTCATCCATCATTTCCTTGAAATATGATCAGGCCTACAAAGAATACAAAAATCAATATAATAGAAAACATATAAACTTCAAAGTAAAATTAAATGCTACAAAAAAATGCCTCAATTGACATGTATAAAAGTTGGGATATTGAGAAACATGTCTTCGAAGTCTCTTGAGACAGGCACCATCCGCATAAACGACAAAAAAGTATTAGAATTGCAAGTACACGGAAAGCATGATGTAAATAATAATACAATTTAAGCAAGATATGCTTACAGCAAATGCCTTGTTAAAATCTATATAGTGTGATGTTAAATCAAATACAACACATGATGACGCTTTCTTATAGGTTGTTTGGGAATTGGGATCGTTTGTTTGTATGCTTTAAAGTATGTGTCATCCTGCTTTTGCTTATTCGCTTATTTAGAGGTAAAAATAAGCAGATTTTGAGATAAAATGTCATTTATCAGCAAGTCTTGTTGCACACGCAACTCTTTTGCTAATGTGTACATATATGAGAATGGCTTATTACTAATGTAAAAACATGAAATTGTATTATAGGTTCAGAAACTATGAATACACGGTACTTCCATACAAAGACAAATTTAACATGTACAAATGAATGACATTTTATTTGAGAATACTAAATTATGAATAAAATCACAACATCAGTTTTTATATGAACTTAACTTCTTGGACATTTCATCAAATACTTAATGTGCATAGAATCTCATCATCAATTGATTATGAATGCAAATTATAATTTCACCATAAATCAAACATAAAAGCAATTCAATCAATATTTAGATAATGATATAAAAAAACCAATTGTAACAATTACCTCATATTCGATATTCGAGTCTTTAACTCAAAAAACGATAATAGCTGTAATATGCCCAAGCCCAGCACACTTAAAGTTATAACCTTTATATTCCCATGATTGTTTGTATTGTTTCGGTTATAACTCAATGAATATCTCCATGAATAATGTAACTCCAGAACCGCTTCATATGCAAGTGGAGCGTGTATTAAATTGACTTGTTATAACTCCACGAATACTGTAGAAACCCTTGATATGCAACGGGATTGTGGAGTTGAGTTGTGGTATTGATTCAGCCCATCTTTAATACTCCACAATGAATATACAAACTGAATCTTATAATATAATAGATGCTTGAAATATGAAAATGAATGCTAACTTAATTCTTGAATGTGTTTTTAAAACCCTATATAAAACGTCACATTAAAAATGCCAGAAAATGTACTCTATACAAAACTTATGGGCGGGAAAGAGTTGGTATATTGCAAATTCAATTATGCCAAAATGGTTTTCCAAACCCAATATAAAGAACCATCATTTGGTTCCTCATTCATTTCAAGGTCATTTTTCCATTAACATTTACAAAGAAACGGATTTGATGAACAAAATAAATATTGTCGATCTTAAGGTTTGCTTCTTAAAACCTCTCTTTGATATACAATCTTTTATTTTCAATCAATCTTACTGAATGTAATGGTAAGGTCGACCTTCGGTCGGTCGTCCCATGTGGAAGCAACTAAGGTCGGTCGTCCCATTACCTCGACCGAACTAGACTAGTCCCCCCAACCTTTGCAATTGTTTGGGTCGTGTAGAAGATCGAGTAAATGAAGCCGTTTCTTATAAAAAAAATTATCCCTTTATTTTCTATAAAACCCAACATCTTCTTTCCTATTTTCACACACATATATATTTTTTATCAAAAACACACACTACAAACAATATGTCTCAAATTAATTCCGAGTGTTTATTTTTCGATGATACGGATGATGAAACGGAAGTGAATAGTTTACTCTCCGGTTTTTTAATAGACGCTGCTTTGGTTATTCAAGCATCTACTCCTACAATCCAAAAATACCAACGAAGCTATATGCCTAGAGATCGTTACGGTGCTCATGACCGTCTAGTGCTAGCTTACTTTGCTAAAAAACCATTTTACAACGCCTATTTATTTCGTAAACGATTCCGAATGAACTGATCGCTGTTCACCCGCATTGTTCGAGATTTGTCTGCTAACTGCCCTTATTTTCAAGAAGGGTGTGATGCTGTTGGAAAAGCTGGCATCTCTGCTTTAGTGAAGTGTACCTCCGCGATTCGCCAACTAGCATACGCTGCTGTTCCAGATTCTCTAGACGAATATTTACAAATCGGTGAAAAAACTTCTCGTGATTGTTTGATGCAACTTTCTGAACTTGGTTATAGAGTTATATGGTGAGGAGTATTTGTGAAGGGCTCTACGAAAACTGACTTCGAAGAAACTCTACATTTATTTCACGAGAACCAACATGGGTTCCTGGTATGATAGGCATCAAAAACAGTACAAAATGGATTGTGGGCTCAATGTCCACAAGCATAAATCGTGCTCCAATTCAGAATGGGGTGATTCCGAGTCAATCCATTCATTTTGTAAGAACGGTTGTCTAACAAGAATAGGATTGCACGCCTTCTTTGGTGTTGCAGGTTCGAACAATGACGTTAACGTTTTACGTCAATCCCCTGTTTTAAATGATCTAAATTAGGGAAAGACCAGAGGTTCCATACGTTGGCTAAACGACGTGACTTTATAAATTTGGGGATCTTATCTTACTAGACGGTATAAGAATCCATAATGGGGGGTGTGCTTATGAAGTCTATTTCGCAGCCAGGGTCAAATGATGTGAAGCGAATAAGATATAAGCAAGTGCATGAAGCAGCAAGAAAATATGTGGAACGAGCGTTTGACGTGCTAAAGAAAAAATGGGCTATCATAAGAACTCATGCATGGTCTAGGAGTCTTAAAAGGATTACGCATTTGATGTACACATGCATCATATTACATAAATATGATTCGCAACGAAAAAGAAAAGGCAATCTCACTCGACTTTTATCCGAGGAACAACATCGTGTAAGATGATCGTAGATCGGCACAAGATAAGCTACGAGTTAATCAGCGAATAACACGACGAAGAAACTCATCTTTAATCTTAAAGCCGATCTAGTGTGAAACACATTTGGCATCGCGAACAAATGCAAACTAATTTACTGTAATTTTTTTATCTTCCGTAATTTTTTTTCCGCTTTTCCTCTGTGTATTTTTTTTTATTTCGTATTTTTATTTGTAATGTTATAATTATTAAAGTAATGTTTTAAAAAAAAAATATTTTTTGTTCGGTCGCCTGTGCGGTCACCACTACGGGTGTTTGGTTACTGTGTGGTCTAGGAGAGAGAAAGCTGAGTTGGCGCTGACGTGGCGGTGTCCTCTGCGGTCACCACTACGTTTAGCCTTGTCTTGTTACTTTGCAAGTCATTGGTTGGACAAGGTTTAGCCTCATCTAAATGGAAGGTATGACTTTATGTTGTCTTTTTAATATGCAAGTAAGCTTACTTTTCAAGTGTATTCACCCATATACATGTATTGATACATTTACAATGATCTGTTCATGGAATGTAGGATATGATGGAGCTTTTGGTTTCGACTAAATACAAACATGTGAAAGCCACGCAAGAAAAAGAAAACAAGACGACATCATGTTTGAGCATTGGAGCCTATGCGGAAATGATCCTTTGAAGTAATAACCTATGAATATGTTTTGATATGTAACATACAGAAGTTCATACAATGTATCTTGGCATCACTTTTGGAACATCTAAAAGCTACCTAGACGATTTTCATTGCTGATTTATGGTGGAATAAATGGTGTATTAATTGGTTTGTAGATTGTCTTTGAATGCAATTTAATATCAGTTTGTCATTTATGCTTTTGGCTTCTTTTTATATAGATCCACATATTTTCATATTTTCCACAAATATACCCATAAATTTCTTGTGGGTAATATATGATTAATGAATTCAAAATTACAAAATATTTCCCAAAAAACTGAGATTTTACACATGGCTAGTTATAACCACGGAATACTCGTGACATAATCTTTGGGTGTATTTTCGTAATCATACGTGAAAACCCATAAAAATTACTCACCGATCTAATATCCATACCCATGAAACACGGCGTGGGTAAAAATACCCACAAACAAAAAATATTGTGGCTAAATAATTAATCTCAAAGGTTATACCCATGTTCATAGACTTATGGGTAATTTGTGGATATTTGCTAATTACCCATGGATTTAGGTTTTATACCCACGGATTTGGTCCATGGGTACTCGACAGATTTCTTGTAGTGTGGTCAATATAAATTTCATTTTGCTTTAAATGTAATGAAGGTTAAAAATTCATTGGTCTCCATGAGTTTGATGTTATAACGGGTTATTATATGTTATTTGATACATGACAAAAATTATTGTTTGAGGTGAATTATCGCATGTCACAACATTTTAATATCTTCACGTATTATGTTTGAACGTTACACGAAAAACGTACCACAATATTGCATATCTGATTCGTCAATTAGTATATATATAATATATGAGCAAACAATCAACCAATTACCTTTAGCCAAGGATTGGTTAAGAATTCTCAAATTAAAATCAAAAAGATGTCATCTATTATACTAAAAGATTCAGCCCCTTAATTTAACGGGGCTGTATCTTTAAATGCTCCCAACTCACATTCGACCTCCATTCAGCAGTTACTCCCCTTCTTCAGTTATCCAGGCATTTCAAGGGTTATGCGACATAAAAGAATTGTAACATCTTCAGTCATTTAATTTCCATCTCTAAAGAATCCCAATGATCGAAAGGTAAACAAAAGGCCTACCAAAGATTTAATATTGAATTTTAACGATTTGGTTTATTTTGTTCCATAAATCATTCCTAAAGCCAGCTTTTCATCATCGAATTAAGAACTGAAGGTGTATTTTTTTGATTTTTTATAAAAAAAATTATTCATGGTTTTTGTTAAATTGCAGGTAAAGCTTCAGTACTGATCAATCAAATAAATTTTAGTTATTGTTTGCAGGACATGATCTTCCACATGTAGTAGAAGAAAATGATTTAAGGTATGAGATGACAAGATTTTGGTTGTTTTAGTTAAAAAAAAGATAATATGTCAATTTTTTTTGTCAAACTCATTTTTTTTTGCTTGATCTCATTGCGGCTAAATCCATTAAGGTTTAAGGACCGAATGACAGATGTCTACTACAAGGATTCATTAGCTGATCGAGCTGTAGCAAGATTCAACAGAACAAGGTAGTGGTTTAAGTCATAATAATTCAATTTCTTGGTGTTTGGACAGAGGTAAGTTACTGTTTATCAATGGTTAATTTTTATGTTTGTGCTCATTTTTTTAGCTTATCAACTATATAATCTCATAAGCCAAAGAGACGTTTCAGATTATGAACTAATGTTTCATGTATCAGTCATAATAGCTCCGAATTCATAAAATAAGTGAGAAAGCATAAGCTTATATGTTATAAAGACAAAATATATAAGACTCTACAACTAAAGAAACACCCCTTCATAATGCCCAGAAGGTTTTTGATGTTATTGTCAACCTGTACTTTTGTAGCTTAGCTTTCGACTATTGGATGTTTGGATCAATTTTCCGCTAATTGATAAAATTAAGATTATCAACGTTTTAAGTTTCAGTAAGCCAATTAGCCCTTAGCTAGATTAGTTAAGCAATGAAATTCTCATGTTTTGCGAACGAATTTGTGATGAACTAAAGCGACCACTGAAATCCACAATAGGGGCCCAATTTTGGCAAGCGTTAAGCATTAAGAATAATAAAATGAACAGAAGTTCTTACGAAATTTTTAAACTAAATTGTACTTAATAATAGATGAACATAAATGATGACTCTTAAAGAAAAAATAGAGGATCTTTTGTTTCAGTGTTTATGTCTTACTAGGTTGGGCAAGAAAGAACTACTCAAGTATTATACAATTTTACTACTTAAATAGTGGTTAAGATATAGAATTTAGAATAGGTTGGTTTGACTCAATTGTTGCACGATGATTTGTTTATGTCCTGGAGCTCCTTTAACTCCTTGCGAAAACCGCCGTAAAAGATGCCGAACTAGAAAATAGTAGTAGTATTTCTTAAGGGGTGTTTAGTGTGTTTGTGATTGATTATTGATAAATATAAAATAATTTTTTGATAATACTGATTAAGTATTTATTTTGTAGAAAAGTTCAAAAGAAAGCGGTTATATATAGATCCAAAGCCTTCATAACGGGATTGGTGATGCTACTGAACAACCATGGAAGGTTTAAAATCTTCATTCCTAAACACAACCCCTTTAAATTAAAATTACACCTGTGTTCTGAAGAAGGAGAAGCTTAATAAAACTATCATTATATCATGTTTAGGATCACCAGACCCATGGTCTTTAAGCAATGGAAACAAACTCAAATCCAAATCAAAGAACCCAAGGCTCGACGCATTATCAACTTAAAAAGCACTTTATTTAAGCGCGTTGAGGCGTATCCAAGGTTCACAAGCCCAAACACCTAGGTGGATCAAGAGGTCCCCTAAATAGATGATTCAATACTTGGAAAACCATAGGAATGGTCATTTGTATGGTAGGCATATAGTTGCTGCTATTCAACGGGTTCAGAGCCTTTCGGGTTTGCCTGATGGGTCTTATGATATGAGGCAGGTCATGGACTAATGGTGCATGCTGGAAACTTTCAAGCTTAACCACCCGGTTGTTGAGAGAATCTAAAGTCTGAGAAACAAATAGAAAAAAGGAATCGAGCAAGAGAGCTGCATGCGCGAGCACTTGAATTGCCAGATGTATTCCTCGGGCGAAAGGTATGAATGAAGGGTACTGATTATCTTGAGTTTGTATTAGTCATATCTACGTAATAAGCTCATTAATTTGGACAAATGGTGGGTTTTTTTCTACTCTGATTGCAGCTTTTTTTTATCATCATGTGTAGATAGTGGCCGCGTTGTGGCAGTTTACTATTGAACAAGTCAATTTGTGTTGTATTTTTATCTCAAACAGGTAATAGCTGTAAAACGTGGAATTTTAAAAAAAATTCAACATAGAAAGGTGTTAATGGTTCAACCAAAATTGACCCAACCCATTTTAATGATGATCCATATGTACCGGAACCCTTTCTGATTTTTGTTTATGCTCATTTGTTTTATTCTCGCATATAGTTGAATTTGACATGCAATATGACATTATTAACTTGACCCTGTATGATCTATATAGATTCTTAATAGGACGCCTACTTTGAGGGTGGAATGCTGACAACATCTTTTGGGTAGATAGGAGGTCATGAAGGAAAGAATATTTTCAGTTGGTATCTTCGTGAGGTATTTCACTATTCGGTATACTATATGGTTGGGAAAAGATAGTAAAAAAAATTATTGACAATCATAATGTTATTCAATTTTTTTGTATTAGAACCATAGCAACAAGAATTTTCATTTGTCTCATTATTTGCCTGCATGTTAGGATCAAGTAACTATAAACTTCGTAATAAGGTGTATTTGTATAATACTTGCGCATAAACATTATGCGTTTAGATCAGGTCACGACATAAAAAGAGATGTAGGTACATTCTGTATTTTTCAAATTTATAAAAAGAGATGCAAACTTGAAGAAAGTAGTATTATTGTCGACTTTTGTAAACTGTACATTATGCAACTGTTGGGTTATTTGAATTGGAAGTAATCATTGTGATATTAGATGAAATGCAATAAGATCCTTGATATGTAAGGCATTATGTCAGTTATTTTAGTTTTTTTTGTGAAACAAGTTATATAGAACATGGTGTTTGGGATAGCTTATTTTATATCAGTTTTTTTTCTTTTTCTTTTTCTTTTGTGACTGAAGTATGTTGTTTCGAATAAGCTGCTTAAAGTTGCTTACACCAAATAAGTTCTAAATAGCAACAAGCGTATATGCAGTTTCGATGAGTGATCCCAAACACCACCTTTTTTTGGATTTTACGAAATTAAGCTAACTGTCTCATAGCTTTAGTTTCCAGTTGCATAGCATTTCTATGTCTCATATTTACTTATTAAAGAGTGTTTAGGACTGACTTTCATAATAGCTTGAATGAGGGGTGTATATGACTGCTCTTTTTAGAATCGTATACTTATTAAGGGGTGTTCGGGACTGTTTTAATAGCAGAACTCGAGGTGTTGGGGACTGTTAGTAATAGCTAAATTCAGGGTATTTCTTAATAGCTGAATACTGGGTGTTTGGGACTATCTTTAATATCTGAATTCAGGGATGTTTGGAACTATCTTAATAGCTGAATTTAAGGATGTTTGGGACTGTTTTGAATAGCTGAGTTCATGGGTGTTTGGAACCGTTTATAGCTGAATTCAGGAGGTGTTTGGGACTGTTTTTAATAGTTGAATTAAGGGGTGTTTGAGACTGCTTTTAATAGCTACTAAGGGTGTTATATATTTTAAAGATAAGGTCATATAGAATCAGCCATCACCTTAAACATTAGATTAAGATGAAAAGAGGCCTGAACGAGACAAACACAGGCTTTGGTAATAAGTGAAACCGTGTATTTCTTTTCACGGGCCAGGTTGGTACTGATCTTTGCACGGTCCAGGTTCGTATTGTCCATGACGTATAAATTTTTTGACCAAAACGCGTATTTAGGCTTAAGTTTCATCATTTTTTTTACCAAGTTTGTATTATTATTATACATCCTGAAACGTATATTGTTTAATTTCTGATTATTTTTAGCAGGTAAGAAATGTATCAACCAATCAGCTCAGCTGAGACACCTTGAAGAAAAGCGTTGACGCCAAGAAGCAGCTCCATAGTTTCTTGCACACACAAAAAGACAGGTTTGGACTTGGAATCTGATACCACAACTTATTTTTTATTGTTACTGATTGAAATTTATTTGTATGTTTGGAGCAAATCGGGGCTCAATGTGCATTAGAAGAACGTGAAGTTGTAGAACATCGAACTGTGGATGCCGACTATGAATATGAAATTGAGCCGGTAAGAGCATTAACTTATTAATTTGGATTTCGATGGGATAGGAAGGAAGTTACTTTATTGGGCTAATGGGGTTTGTTTAGTTGCGCTCATACCTATTCTATAAATCCAAAGAGCCCTTAATAACATGTTTCACAAGTCAAGTGACTGCTGAAATAGACTATCCAAACAACCCTTATTAACGTGATCCAAATAGCCCATAGTAATGTCTCAAGACACCTAAAGGGCATCTGAAATAAGCTATCTAAACAGCCCTTGATAGCATGTTTAGGAGGCCAAATGACAACTGAGATATGCTATCCAAACTACAATTTTATTGTGGTGCGTATTGGTGGTAATGCGCAAATTGTTCGCATGACGTGTGGATAGTAACTCGATCTTTGTAAGTTCTTTTACTTTATTTTGAAGCGCTTTCAAAAAAAGGTTTCATTTTATATAAACGAACCTCTGTAATTAGAGCGACTAAATGTTGTGGTTGCAGCACCTTAAAGACACTAAACTTAACTTTCATACACAACTTAAGTACTTAGTCTTCTTATGCTTTGTAATTATTGGTGTTTATATATCTTATAACTATTTTCTAACATTGTGTATTTCAAGGCAATGCAATACGAGTTGAAGATTGTTGGATTTCATCACTTTGATACAATGATTGTAATTTTATCTTCTCCTTTACGTTTTAGGGTGTTGGAGGGCATATCAGACAACATATTGGCCATTAAAACAACCAATGGTACGTTTTTATACACATATTTCAATCTCTTTATCTTATTCGGCCAAAAGGCCAGAAAACATGATTAGCCCATAAAACGTTACAACGGTCATGTTACCCTAACCATCTGAATCAATTCCACCGTGCATGTATATTCCCTCGCGTAAAAGCGATCCTGAATGGTTGGTTAAACAACGAAAGGATGAAGTGAAGACCATGGGAAGATGGTTGAGATAATACTATCGTAATCTTCGTATACTAAAACAATGATCGATCTAAATTCATATGATCATATTATAGAAAGGAAAAAAAATACTAAAGGAACAAATCATTCGTCACCTATGATTCGTTGTGGTTGTCATTTTCTAAGGGGACGTATACCACATGTTATGCTTGATATCATTTCCGGAGGAAGAAAAGTTTATATAAAAATTGCTAACATCATCTTGCTAATTTGTTTTTCATCAATAGTGAATAAACCAACAAACTTTTCTTCTAATGTATAGTCAGGCAGTGGACTATAGATAAAGCCATAAAGGAAAAGCCTCATCGCTTGAGTGAAAGATAGCAGAGAGGTCTGATGAGTTGAACCCTTGGCTATTGCGATTAAAGATTGTATAGCCAATAGTTATGATGATTGATATACGATTTAGCATCCGTACGCTAACAGTTGGTTATAGAATATGTCAGGAAAGTGTTGTGAAGTTGACAAAGAATGAAGAGTTGTTAATTTTCTTTTGGGAAAAATGGTTGTCTTAGCTTCCTTATGCATAAATTTATTGATCAAAATTTTTTATATGTTTTTTGGTTTTGCTACTACAAGATATCGACACAATTAAAATGACATTGGCTGACATACATACAACAAGCCTCATTTGTTAGGGACCATGTGTGTCCCTTCCATGATGATGTTGACATTTATCTCATTGTATGATGTTATAACTGTATGTTATCATTCAAACTTTGATTCTTGATGTAAAAGTTGTAAATATATTTAAAGCATACAAACATTATTGATAGTCGTCCGTGTAATTTTTCATAAATGTCATATGAAATGCTCAACTATTTCCTTAATTGGCAAAGAGAGTCGGAGTAGATGAGTTATATAAAGTATAATAAAAATATTAAAAATTTGTTTTTGTATCATTTATTGTCATATTTTTAATACGAATTAAAGTATAATAAAAGCTAGCATACTATGTTTCCAAAGTTAGCATACTTTATCCAAACGCAATCAATATTTCACAAAACATCACGCAATCAAGAATTACACAATGACGAAACTTTCACCTTAAACTCAAATATCCGCACAATTCAAACTAAGGCATCAACTTCCCACAGAATCATTATGCAAGCGACCATTATACATACCCCATGCGAAAAACAAATTGACACAAGCCGTGTGCATCGCACGGGTCTGCATGCCTCGTTACATAAGGAATAAAGTCAAGAAACTATATTTGCATGTAATTTTCTTCATTTCTATATAAAAAACGATTTTTATCGAAATTGAATTAAAAAAAAGCCTTCACGCATCACATTTTATCGCGCCTTATTACGTTTTTTTACTCCTCATCTCACGTCACACCTTAAGCCTAACTGATATTTACTATTTTAACATTTTATCTATTCGTCTAAAAATAAGTCCTCGGCATTATTTTTAACAATACTATTTGCTAAACCGCCTAGCAAAAGGAAATCTGTTTTATGAAGTTACTTCGTTTAGACGTCAACACCACCATTATTTTAAGAGGTCGAAAATACCCTTTGAACTACCATGTTTATCGTCTCTGCAAGATTGACAAAAATAATATACTCTTCTAGACCTCACAAGTTTAGTAATATTGCATGAAAAACCCTTTTGGTTATCTCGTTTGTGTCATCTAAACCTTTATTGTTTGGCTTAATTTTATGTTTGGCGCGCGAACTTATCAGAGCTTATCATAGCATGAGCTTATTTTTTTAGAAAAATAAGCCACCATTAAAAATAAGTCTCGTTTGGCTGACACAACTTGAAGGAGCATGTAAAAAAATAAGCTACTAAATGGAATGCTAGTTAAACTAGCATGTAAAAATAAATTCCAACAACATGCTCCAGCATCCAGCTCCAGCAATCCACTCCAGCGATCCACTCCAGCTCCTACCAGTGCCAAACATACCCTTTGTCTCATCCATAAAATCAAAGTCAAACACATGCTTAAGAAGACCTAATACATGTTCGTCCCTAGTATCACTTATCTTTAAGGCTCTCATCATGCGACCTACATATGATCTTACATACAATTTGCATACGACCTTTTAGCCACAGTAAAACGACCTATATTTTTTTTCTGGTAATTAGTTATTTATAAATAAAAATGACAATAAAAACATACATCAAAGGCCTATAGTGTAAATTACATATTTATAAAACTCGATGGATAAAAGCGGTGCCAATCAAGGTTAACATTCATGCGTGGAAGGTGAGAATGGATTGTTTGCCTACCCGTCTTAATATATCCCGGAGAGGTATAGATATTCCGTATATTCTTTGTCCCGCTTGTGGTAGCGTCACGGAATCGTCAAGTCATTTTTTTTTATTGCCTTGTTGCGAAAGATAATTTTCGCAAGTTTTGCCATTGGTGGGAGGTGAATTTCATGGAAGTGCATACGTTCGATGAATGGGTTTCTTGGATCGTAAATCTTCGGATTCCTATCAAGCATAAAAGGTTGTTAGAAGGGGTGTGTTTTGGGTTGTGGTGGCTAATTTAGGCTTATCGTAATAAGTGTGTCTTTGGTGTGGTTTCTCCTTCTAAGGCGGATATTTTTGATGATGTTGTGTCGTATTCTTTTTATTGGAGTCGGTTTAGATGTAATGTGTCGTTTAGTTGGGTTGATTGGCTAAAAAATCCTCATCTTGTATCTTTGTAATTCTTCTAGCTTCTTGCTAGTTTTTTTAATAAAGTGCTGTTCAAAAAAAAAATTAAAAAAAATTTAAAAAGAAAAAAAAAACTAAGTTGTCTTCTTCCTCCCTTTCTTGTTACCTGCAAAAGAAGACAAGATCAAAAACAAAACTCGTAATACCATTTTTTACTCCCAAAAAGGGTTTTTGAAATTGTGCATAATACTCGGTCGGTGAGAATCTCCAACCGTTATTTGGTTCGAAGAAATGGCACAACTTCGGAATCCGCTGACATGGGACCGACATGGAGGACACCACCACAATGGGGCGACCGACATAAAGATCGACGATTTGTCGGTCGACCGACATGCCGGGACACCCATTGTGGGTAGCCTAACCAGAAAGGTAAGATAAATCACTATAAATGAAAACGCTTGAATATATAGCATTTAACAACCTCGTTCTTTTGTTTAGAGTAAATCACAAACGAGACACCAAGAGCACAAGGTGCAATGGCATATGTGGCTCACCAATCTTAGGTGGAGCTCGCCATTTCACACGCCACGGAACTGACCCACCACCTCACCAAAACTTTCACTAATTATTTGACGTATGCCAAATGAGAGAAATGTGCACATTTTCGAGCGTTGCAAATGGGAGAAAAATGAAGTTTTGGCTTTAGTTACTGGGATGATGTTTTTGATTGTGTGAGTGAGAGTTAAGTAAAATAAAAAAAACTAAAGTGGCATTGAGGTGACGCTTTAAATTAAATTACTGTACGTTAAGAGGGCCATAACTAGTGCCATATTTTACTTGTATCCAATTATCACGACTTCACTTCAGAAAGAAATAAAAGTATCACAACTTGGCTCGAGCTCAAGCTCAAGCTCAACTTAAGCCTAAATGACTTGATAGATTGATTTTTTTTACAATAGATCAGTTGTACGTTTTAAAAAAAAAATACTATAATAACTTTATATATAATCCAATGTTTCTCTTGTAAGTTATGTTTTGAGATTGTCTGACTATAATAATCAATTACTTTTATTATTTAGAGAAATCTTTTAGATAAAAAAATTTCAGTGCTAAGTGTATATGTCATTTTCTTGATAAGCTTTTTCTTTTAACTGACGGACAAATAAGTTATAATTTGAATATAACACATATTTCATCATTCCACTCACCGTTTTTCATGCTTATCATACATAACGTCAAATATACCAAAAAAAAGCCCATGTAGTTTTGCTACATATTTTATTTGAACATATTAACTTGAAAAGTTAAAATATACTGTATCACATATGTATTGATTTTAAAAATGCATGACGCTGATAAAGTCATCTACCATGATATCAAAGTCTGGTAAATAAATGAACAATATTCCAAATAGTAAGATCATAGCTTATTAAGTAACTTGATTGAAGCCTTAGGGTCCGTTTGGTTTGTATGTGGGTTTAGGATTAAAATTTGAATTTTAATTTAAATTTAATTTAGAATTTAAATTTAAGGTAAGAGAAAATATTATATTTAAGTTGAAATGATTATTTAAATAGTTAGTAAAGTAATTAATAATGAAATTTATTATTTTATTAAATATGAAGAAGAGAGAGATAAAGAGATTGAAAAAGTGACCCACATTTATTACAACCTGATCATCTAGTTTACTTTTGCACAACCCTAAATTTTTGAAATCCAACCTATATATTAATACTAAAGCTTAAACCAAACATTTTTTTTTCTAATAATAAAACCCAAAGATATCCCTCTCAACCAAACGGGCCTTTAATAAGTGTGGTACGAGTTGAGTTTTTTATTTCCTACAAAGTACAAAGCCCAAATAATCTAAAGACGTTAATTCGCAATATGACAATATTGCTACCCGATTTACATAACATCTCCATTTTGAGTATAAAAATGTAAAACATAGTAAACTGAAGCCAAATCCAAAAAACACAACATATACCTAAATAACTTGATTGGCTTTTTTTTTTACGGTAAACAATTATACGCCATAAAATAGCTTAATAACTTTATAGGTAATTCAATGTTTCTCTTTTCAAGTTAGGTTGCAAAATAGAGCAACCGTAACAATCAATTACTTTTTTTTTATAACAATCAATTACTTGTATCATTTTAAAAGAATCTTTTGGTTATTATGTAGTATGTGGATAATAAGTGGACCAATATTAGCGACAAAACTATTCGCTCCCTAATGCTTGTCATTTGTCATTTTACAGACAAGTTTTTCTTTCACCGAAAAATAGCTAAACGAAAAATTTGAGTAAAGCACACGCTCCGTCATTTTCACTCACCAGGTATTCATGTACAAAAAACCCATTTGATTTTGCTACATATTTTAGTTGAGTAAATGACTCAAAAAGTTAAAATATATCATATATCTACTGAATCTGAAAATGTATGACACTTATAAGTTATACACTGTGATATCAAAAACCTGAGATATGAATAAACAACATTTCAAAATAGTAAAACCGTAGCTTATTAGGTAACCTAAAACCCTAATAGGTCCTTTTACCAGTCGATCGCTTTATTTCCTACAACCCCAAATAATCTAAAATTTTAATTCATCTGAAAAATATCGTTCATTCAACATCTTCATTTTTTGGTATAAAAATGCAAAAGTGAAACAAGACCAAGCGAAATCAAGAAACCACAACATAGTACAAGGGTTAAAATATATCATATATCTACTGAATCTGAAAATGTATGACGCTTATAATTTATCGACGGTGATATAAAAAACTCAAGATATAAATGAACAATATTTCAAAATAGTAAAAATGTAGCTTATTAGGTAACCTAAAACCCTAATCGGTCGTTTACCGGTCAATCTCTTTATTTTCTACAACCCTAAATAATCTAAAATTTTAATTCATCTAAAAAATATCATTCATTCAACATCTCTATTTTTTGGTATAAAAATGCAAAACTCAAACAAAACCAAGCGAAATCAAGAAACCACAACATAGTACAAGGGTTAAAATATATAATATATTACTGAATCTGTAAATGTATGACGCTTATAAATTATCAACTGTGATATCAAGAACTCGAGATATGAATGAACAATATTTCAAAATAGTAAAACCGTAGCTTATTAGGTAAACTAAAACCCTAATCAATCGTTTACCAGTCAATCTCTTTATTTTCTACAACCCCAAATAATCTAAAATTTTACTAATTCATTTGAAAAATATTGTTCATTCAACATCTTCATTTTTTGTTATAAAAATGCAAAATTCAAACAAAACGAAGCCAAATCAAGAAACCACAACGTAGTACAAGGGCATTGTAGTCATATGAAAGAAAAAACAGTTTATCTGAACAGGAAGTCCCCCTTAAAAAGGAATCTCTTATCTCCTTTCACTTTTATCCAAAATGCTTTTTCTCCTTTTGAGTTGAATGAATCTTTTTGTTTCTTCATCTTATCCGTTCCTCCTTAAATTTTGATCTGATATTATTTATCATCATTTTGGTTCTATAAATTCTATTTTCTTTTGGATCCATCTTTATTTAGTCAGTGGTGAGTGATTTAATTTGTTCATGTGTTGATAATCTTTATATTTTAATTATCTATCATGTTGATGATCTAAAAAGTTGATATCTTTTTATGGGTGTTTTTATTTTGATCTTGATGTTGGAATAGAATGAGTATGTATTGGAATGTTATTACAATTTTTAAAAAAAATATTTTTTAGGGTTGATATGTTTATAGATTTTGAGAACAGATTTGTTGTAATAAAGCTGATTTACTATTGTAAATATATGTAACTTTTAATTTAATGATTTTGTTGCTTGTTCTTGATTGTTATAATGATCAGTTTTGGAAATGAACATCCAAAGACCATTCATAAGGGGATGTTAAGGATTAATTCATTAAGAGAATCTTTGTATTGTGTTTTGATGCAACAAAAATACAAAATATGATTTTCTGTGATTGAAATTAGTTATGTTTTGAGTAAATAGTTGGAAGCAGCTTATTCCAAGCTGTTTTGATTTTTGAATAAGGAATCCTGATAAGCAGTCCTAAACGACCCATAGACTGTTTTTTTTGTTGCTTATTTTATCTTTTGATACATTAGATAAGCAGTGTTGAAGGTGTTTAATATTGTTTATCCAAACAACTTGTTTGATTAACTTGGTGTGAAATAAGAAGCTTTGTATAATCAGGTTTAAAGTTTCTTATTCTGCGTTGGTTATTCAATTATCTCAGTAAAACACGTGGTTTTGATAAGCGATCCCGGACACCTCCTAATTTATTTCCTTTTGACCATTATACCCTTGATTTAAACACCCATGAAAATAAGCTAAAAGACTCGGATTTGAACTCAGTACTAGATTGCACGAAAGCTATATCAATGCATTGCATTGTTAGATAGTGTTTGACCCATATAGTAATGTGCTTTAAATGGCAAGTGAGGCTGAGATGAAATGTTGAATTTCAGATTTTAAGAACTTAACATTATTATCGGTTTAATGTTTGGCTAAATGTGTATATCGCTAATCGTAACAGAAAAATGAGTACTTTACAAGGTCCAGTTGTTTGCCCTTCTGTCCGTGGGAAGAAAGTTGGTGTTCACGCGGTTGATGGGCCATTGATGAAGGCAAAGCTTCAAAGAAGCGGAATATGGGGATTTAAAGGCATTAACAGCCGCCGGGTTCAAGTGCGTAATCAGCCTGGATCCAAGATTGTGACATGTAGTTTCAGTTCATCGTCAAATGGAAATGGTAGCATGGCTGAAAATTTTAATGAGAACGATTCAGATTACGTCATTTCCAGTGTCGTTGAAGCTGGTAAATATATTTTATGTTATGAATTATGATAAAAATCATATCTTAAGTTATGGTATCCTTTAATATGGTAATGTATCTGAAATTGATATTGTTTCTTTGTTTTCTCAATGTTTTAGTTGAGGTTAAGAGCGGGCCGGATGGGTTTATAATAAAAATGAGGGATGGGAAGCATTTAAGATGTGCTCATAACAATCCTCAAGGTGGGCATTTGCCTGATTATGCTCCACATCCTGCAATTGTACTGAAAATGGAAGATGAGACAGGCCTTTTACTTCCTATAATTGTTTGTATGTACTTATATCTCATTTACATTTACCTTTTATGTTCCAAGACATGTTTTTATTTAAACACAATTTTGTTCTCACTTTACTTCTTGTTATTGGCAGTGGAGATGCCTAGTGTATTGCTTATGGCGGCTATGCGTAATGTCCAAATTGTATGTTGAATTATTACGATTCCGTTCTTGTTTCTGTTTTATGTGTTTTTACAGCATAAACCGAGTGTGTGGTTTGTTTGTGTGTGTTACAGGCGAGGCCAACCATGTATAATGTGGTGCAGGAGATGATTGATAAAATGGGATATAAAGTAAGTCTTCTGTTTGTTTCTTGTACTTACTTGAACACACATTTAGATAGCAGTGTTAGACTTTTGTCATATATTAGTAAGAAACTAAGGGAACCAATGGTTATCCTGTTATTATAATCAAAATAGGTATGATAGTGGCTCTGTAATCATAGTAAAATGGGTTGTTAGTAGTATTATCATCATAAAATATAGCTAGTATTAGGAGTAGTCAAGCATGATGCTCAATTCGAAAGCATTCTAATATATTTTGTTATTATTTGTTTCTTACTTTCGGTTGCTATCAGCCTATCAAGATGTACTCATTGTTGGTCTACTTGGTGTTTTTGTATATTTTCTAGGTTAAGCTTGTTCGAGTGACCAAGAGAATACATGAGGCATATTTTGCGCGGCTATATCTAACAAAGGTATTAGCATGGAAGAAAATAGCACGCTGACTAATAACATGCTAAAGTCAATAATGAGTGTATAAATGACATTTTTGTTATTCTAACGTCAGGTGGATGATGAAAATGATTGTATTAGCTTTGATCTTCGTCCCTCTGATGCCATCAATATTGCTGTGAGGTGCAAGGTATGTTGTCATAATTTCTGAACATTTCATTTCAAGTTCTGGATAATCAAAATTAGGAGCATTGGAGACGAATACGGAGGATGCGTTATATTATTTTATTTTATTTTATGCCTTCTCATGGGCACAGATTCGGCAACTGGTTTAATAGACAATTACTTTTAAATTTGAAGTATGGCTACAAATACCTAATGTTACCATAATATCCTTGTAGGTACCGATACAAGTTAACAGGTTCTTGGCGCAGAGTGATGGGATGAAGGTTGTTGAATCTGCAAAGCTTTCGTTACAGGGTTCTTCAGATGGTTTGATTTTTAAAGAACTTGACAGGTAAAGTATACTTATTCATTTCCATTTATTTTGGTTGACAAAATTGATTTAAATGTTTTGAAATGATATTTAATTGACAAATATAATTGGACATCATAAGTTATCCTGAAGTTCAATACATCATACTTCTACTATTTGGAATGTAACTGCTCTCTTAGGAATGATTTTTATTAATATTTACTACGATTGTTACTTATTTTCAGACCTAGTGGCCAGCCTTGTGTTGAAACCAAAGAGTTTATTCTTGTAAGAAACATGCTTCTTGCCGCTGTTGAGGAACGCTATAGAGATGCAGGTCTGCTACTGGTTACTCAACTCTATTTCTTCTATGCTTGTGGTCTACTTCGGTTGCCCCAATCATGCTGTCATTTATTCTTTGCCCTTACAAATATGACCCTTCAGAATGAACATTATTAACGTGAATGTGGTCCCTCTCTTTGGGGATCATGCATCTCATTCTGAGCAAGCTTTGTTATGCTTTATTTCATGCTCAAGTTCAAGTGGCTAGCCTATGTCTACTAGCCTCAGTTAATGCACTTAATTGGGAATCAGGCATAATAAATTTTAGATTTGGGAATTTAGAACCTACTCATATGATCCTTTAGCACATGGGCGGGTTGAGTAACAGGTCAAAATGGGTCAGAACATGTAGCTTTTGAGGTGTCGGGTCGATTTAAGGTGACCCGAACACACTTTTTTCGTCTCATCTGTCTTGAAATTTGATAAAAAGTTGGGTTTGATTTAAGAAATTTATTATCACAATAATATTTTTGTTCTTTATTTAAAAATGATATAGGAGTTGGCTCACATTTTAAACCCACTTTAGGTTACTTTCGACGCTTAACTTGTTTCATCTTAGCTTGTTTCATTTAATTTATCTGTTCAAACGTTAGATAGGCAATTAATATCTTTCCCAAAGAATAGTCTTAAATCTAGTTGTGGTTTTTCTGATTGGTTGTATTTTGGTGTTTATTCAAGCTCAAATGGAGGGATAAATGACTCAGTTCCGATCAAAGGGAAAATGGGGGATACAGGTATAGTGTTCGTTTGATGTGAACGAAATTTAGTGGTAAAATCTTTCTGTTTCGGTATATGTTGCAGAACGATCCAACATGTAAATAATTGGTCTACAAAGTTGGTATCTTAAGTAAATAATGTGGTCTATGTAGCTTTGTGTATTATGTCGTAATCTATGTAAATATGTGAATAGTTAAAAGGATGATATGGATGGTTGTCAACTCTTATGGACGGTTGCTTTCCTGCACGTTTCCGCTATTTACCTTGTGAAAATCTAATATGTGATGTGTGATTGTTTTATACCTTATTGAAAAGTCGTTGAACGTGATCCGAATTAATTATTGGGTTTTAAAGAATTTGGAACTGATTCCGAATTAATTTTTTTGGCAATTTGCTTTACTTTACAAGGAATATTTTTGAAGGACTGAAATGGCTACGTAGATTCTGTTCAAGATGAGATTGGAATTTGGGGCATTTATAGTGATTAATCATTATTGTATTCCACATAAATAATAGCATCTCAGTGGTCGTTTTTGGCCGGTTGGTTGATGTAATGAGTTGGATGAGATATTGGTAATGTCTAAAATATGCCATAGTAATTCACAATTGTCATCAAAAAAGAATTAGTAGTAATAGACGAAGACACTGTGCAACCACCATCAACTTTATAGTGTACAAGGTTTGGCTCGGTCTAGCGGTTAAGGATCTGGCTTTCAACAAAATGTCAAGGGTTGCCTGGTGGTACGGTTTTGCTTTCAAAACAAGAGGTAAATGGTCAACTTCTAACCTCGTTAGATGTAGTTTGGAGGTGGTAGGGAAGCTTTTTGATTTCACAAGGTAAGGGTTAAGGTGTGCACATTGAAGGTTGCCAGGGACGGGTGGAACAGCCAAACCGTGTAAACGAGTCAAAAGCTTGCCTTCCTACGAGATAATGAACATGAAAACCACATCCGTTTTTGACCAGAATAGATTAATTTATCAATAATTGACAATGTATAGTATGTCATTGACGGAATTAATCATCAAATTATCATGTTGGCACGGTATTATATTGTAACTAGGGTATTTTTTTTATTAGAAATGTTTTTTTTAAACGATAATTTTTTCACTCTATACTACCTATCTCACAATATATATCTCACAAATGTCTTCAGCGAGGCTTGAACCCAAAATCTCTAAGTTGGTGGGGAACACACATATCACTAGATCAAATGCCTTGGGTTTTTATTAGAAATGTTGTGAATTCGAGATACGAAGAGTATAACTAAAACGTGAGTTTGTTTTTGAACAATTATCTTTCGTTTCCTTTCTTTCTCATCTTTAACATGTTTTCAAAGCCAAATTGCTATTTCTATATTGCCAAAAAGCTATGGAGTTCGATCACACATGAGATCTAGTGTCAGAAGTGCTCATGAGTCGTGACTATAATTTTTATGTAAGATCTTAATTTCAATTACTGCTAGGTGCAAGCAATTTTGAAATGATCACGCTAACTTTATAGAAAATGAGAGTTTTTACCTATCTTCCATATAGATGTTATAATAAAATCATCAATTTCTCTAGTTTAAACAAGCAGGGTTGGATCAGGGTTGGATCAGTTGAAAACCCTTTCCCTCTTAAGACCGAGATTAAAAGTTTGATCTTCGCTCTCTGCAAGGCCGAAGGTCCTCTGGAACA
>BQNB010082137.1:0-29416 GCA_026074375.1 Tanacetum coccineum | reverse complement strand
ATTATAGACCCCTATAAGCAAAATATTTGGCAGAAATATCTCAACGGCTATATTTAATTGCCAAAAATCTGTTATACTCCAAACAGTACTAACGGTAGCCTAGCAGTATCAAGTTTAGCCTAACAGTACTAAGTAATGCCCAACAGTACTAAGTTTAGACTAACAGTACTAAATAATTCCTAGCAGTACTAAGTTTAGCCTAGCAGTATTAACTTTTGAGGTACCAGTTTTAACCTCAATTCTATTCTAAAAGGCATTTCCATCATCAATGTTGATTCTCACATGCTCTTTTTCTGTTTTTAAGCTCACTATATCTCTCAATTCTTTTGCTCACTGAATCACTCTGTCTATTTTTATTTCAGAAATCTCTCTATTCTTTTGAGCTCACACTTTCTCTCTCTATTTTTGCTTTCTCTCAATTCTTTTAAGCTCACTCTTTCTCTCAATTCTTTTAAGCTCACTTTTTCTCTCTGTCTGTTTTTGCTTTCTCTTAATTCTTTTAAGCTTACTTTTTCTCTCTGTCTATTTTTATTTTCTCTCAATTCTCACAGTATTAATTATAATAGCAGTAGAAAGTATACTTACCAGTAGTAAGGTAGGCCAATAGTACTAACTTGAATTTCATCATTAGCTGCTGTGACATTCCAGTTCAAGCATTATTTCTGTTGTATATTAACCTCTCCTCAATCAATGCTTCAGAGGTTAATCATTCCAATATTAGCAATCAGATATTGAAATCTTCCAACATCAAAAGCTTTTGTGAGTAAATCAGCAACATTGTGATCAGTGTGAATCTTAATCATTTGAATAAGCTTCTTCTCATTTGAATCCCTGATGAAGTGATGTCTAATCTCAATGTGCTTAGTCTTTGAGTGAAACACTGGATTCTTAACTATGCAGATGGTGCTTTCATTGTCAATGAAAATCTTGGTATTCATGAAGTTGTATCCATAATCCAACATTTGATTTTGAATCCAGAGTACTTGTCCATAGCAACTAGCAGCAGCTACATACTCTGCTTCAGTAGTAGAGTTGGCAACTATGGTTTGCTTCTTGCATTGCCATGAAATCAATCTTCTTCCAAGAAATTGACAACCTCCTGTTGTGGATTTCCTGTCTAAACTTGCACCAGCATAGTCACTATCAGTATAAGCTTCCAAGTCAAATGGTGAGTCCTTAGGATACCAAAGGCCCAATTTAGGTTGACCTTTCAAGTATCTAAAGATTCTTTTCACAGCATGAAGATGTGAAACTTTAGGTGTGACTTGAAATCTTGCACAAGCACATACAACAAACATTATATCAGGCCTAGAAGCTATTAGATACATCAATGATCCAATCATTGATCTATATAAGTGAACATCAACATCTTTAGCTTCTGCATCCTTGAGTAATGGCTTTGAAGTCTCCATGGGTGTACTTGCTGTCTTCACAGTTGAAAAACCAAACTTCTTCAAAATTTCATCCACATACTTGTCTTGACTGATGAAAATCCCATCATCTTTCTGTGTCACTTGTAGTCCTAAGAAGAAAGTAAGCTCACCCATAGAACTCATCTGGAACTTCTTGTGCATCAATTTCTCAAACTCAGTGCATAACTCCTTCTTAGTAGATCCAAAAATGATATCATCAACATATACTTGAACTAGTAGAATATCACCTTTGACTCTTTTAATGAACAAAGTCTTATCTATTTGACCTCTCTAAAATCCATTGTCCTAGACCTCTCTAAAATCCATTATCCAATAAATAAGTGGACAAGGTTTCATACCAAGCTCTAGGAGCTTGATGCAAACCATAAAGAGCCTTTTCTACCTTGTAAACTTTGTCAGGGAAGTCTGGGTCTTCCAATCCTGGTGGTTGACAAACATAGAACTCCCCTTCAATCTTTCCATATAGAAAAACACTCTTCACATCCATCTGGTACACCACAAAGTCTTTATATGAGGCATAGGCTAAGAATAACCTAATTGCTTCAATTATGGCAACTGGAGCAAAAACCTTATCATAATCAATTCCTTCCTTTTATGTGTGACCCTAAGAAACCAATCTAGCCTTGTTCCTGATCACAATGCCTCTTTCATCTTTCTTGTTTCTGTACACCCATTTAGTTACCATGGGCTCTTTGTGCATATAGTGAAATCCACTAATGTCCAACCTGTTGTAACTTGAACATGCAAAGCTCTTATTGCTTAGCTTCTATCCAGCTTGGATCTTTTAATGCTTGGATTACCTTCTTGGGCTCTACTTGTGATAAGAAACATGCAAACAGACAATTTTGAAAGTCTTTATGGTTGATTCTCTGTTGCACTAAACTAAACATACCATGTTCAGTCACACTCTTTGTCATTCTTCTGGTTTGAGGTGCTGAATGTATATCTCTAAGATTTGGTCAAGTGGATGATCCTTATGAATTCTGTAATTGAATAGGGAACTGACAGGCAAAGATGTATTTAAAAATTGTTCATGACAGCCTCTGCATCATTACTGAATAACAATTTCATCAAATTGGGGCATAATTAGGATCACAACACGATCCATAAACTATGATTTTCATCAACAACAATATCCTCTAAGCCCGCAGCAATTAACGTTGGACTAACAGTATTAAATTGTTAGTGCTGTGATATTTGCATCGCTTCTCTCTGACTAACTCTTGGCTCACCTCTGAACTTGGAACCTCACTAATCTATATTCTCTAATCCCTTTTTAGCATCCTTCTTTTTCCTCCTCCCCTGATGGTTTTGATCCAGCATCAGGGAATCTTAAACTAGAAGAGAATATGGATCTTTAGGCCCATAATGGTACAGTATGAATTATTTTGCCAAGGTATTGATCTCCAATCTAGCTTAACTCTGTTCATCACATGCTTTTGTACCTACCATTTACCATAAGAATTTGATTCCGTACAACAGGCTTATAGTTCATAGATTTTGTTAGTGCATCTATATCAAAAAGCCAATTAGGTCTACTTCCTGCAATATTTGGTGTAGTCTCACTAAATTGAACTTGTAGGTTCTCTTCTACTATCTTAGTTCTAATGTTGAATACTCTGAATGTTTTGCTATTGGTAGAGTATCCTACAAAGAACTCTTCATCAGCCTTTCCATCAAATTTACCTAGGTGATCTATGGTATTAAGGATTGTAACAGGACATCCAAATGCTCTCATGAAGCTTAGGCAGGTTTTCTAGAAAAATTTCATAAGGGTCTTGTTGTGAGGCTTGATTACTAACACCCTATTTTAGACATAAAAAGCAGTATTAACTGCTTCAGCCCATAAAGTTGTTGGCAATTTTGAATCAGCTAGCATAGTCCTAACAGCCTCTATTAGTGTCCTATTTTTCCTTTCTGCTACTCCATTTTGTTGTGGAGTCCTAGCAACACTAAATTCCCTCTTAATACCCTTTATTTCACAGAACTGATTCATGACCCTATTCTTGAATTCAGTCCCATTGTCACATCTAATCACTTTCACCCTTAGGTCTATTAGATTTTCTATGCCTGTTATGAATGTTTTAAGGATTTCACTAGTTTCATCCTTAATGGCTAAAAAGAAAACCCAACTAAACCTACTAAAGTCATCTAAGACACCTAGCATACACTATTTCATTAAACTCTTAAATAAGTGGGCCAAACAAATCCATGTGCAACATTTGTAATGGTTGGCTGATTGAATTGACTGTTTTGGTCTTACAAGAAGCTCTGTGTTGTTTTCCCTTCTGACAAGCAACACAGGTTTGATTAATTTCAAAAAGTTTTAAAGGTAAACCCCTTACAAGGTTTCCCCTTACTAGTTTATTCATTGTTTTGAAATTTACATGTCTAAGCCTCCTATGCCAAATATTAGATTCATCTGATGTGGCTTTTGCAAAGAGACAAGTTGAGACCTCTTTGAGGACAACATTCCCTTAAATCAACACCGTAATGTTTATCCTTTCTAGAACTATGAGCAATACATTACTTTCATCAATTATCATAAAGTCCTGGAGAAAGACCAACACATTCCTATCAGTAAAAAGAACACTATTCTTCTTGTCACACATTTGTGAGACACTGAAGAGGTTAAACTTTAGTTCCTTTACAAAATATACATCTTCAAAATCCAATTTACCAGTTCTTATTTTACCTTTCCTAGTAATTTTCCCTCCTTTGGAATTACCTCCAAAGGCAACAAATCCTCCATCAATTTCTTCATAATTTGTAAGATAATATTTGTTTCTTCTCATGTGCCTAGAGCATCTATTATCAATCACCCCTTTATCCTTCAAATCTTGTTGTGGATTGCCATGCATAAAATGGTAAGAAAATTAGTCTCTTTTGGGGACCCAAGCCATCACTAACTTGGATCTGCCTTGTGCATCAATATAGTCAAATATTTTAAAGTTCATTGATGCACCATTGTATCTGGAGACATGGTCTAAAACCTTTTGATTTGGTCTTGAAACCCAACATGTTGAGGCCTTAACAACATTAGACTCATTTCCCTTATTATTACTTACTACTGCTTTTGGCCCAACAGTAGTAACATTTCCCCTAACAGTATTAACCTTTTCATTGAAATTACTATTCTTATTTGTTGTACTTGATTATAGGGCCTTTCTATCATGTGAATGTGCTCTATTAAAAACATTTGACACTGGTCTTGCACTATTCACTGTTGGTCTTGGGTAAGCAGTATTAATTGGTCTTGCAGTAGAAACAAATACTTCTGCTCTTGAAGAGTTTTGCTTAGCAGTATTAAGTGTTTTAAATGTCCAATTCATTAAGACAGCACTTGGATAAAATTTCTTTTGAAATGAGGGTGATTAATTCCTGTGAAAAAAGAAAAATAAAAAGAATTTTGATTGAATAAATAACAAACAAATCAAGTGAAAAAAAAAATAAATTAATTAAATAAAAAAAAAAGAGATTCACCCTTCTACATTGTTCCCACCATGGATTTTCCCACATTTCTTTTCATAGTAATCACAATCTTTGATCAAATGGTTAAAACTGCCACATACATAGCAAGCTTTATTTTGAAACTCAAAATTACTCCCTAATTTCTGAGTCATCAAATTATTCCAGTTTCTCTTATTACCTCTAGGACTTTGACAGTTTTTCCTAGGGTATTCAGCTTGCTTATAGTTCTCTACCTTCTTAACAGACTCCCTAGGTGATTTCACATGCTCATTAGATTTAACAAATTTTACTTTGGCATTACTAGGTTTTCTCTGTCTAGACTTAAACTCAATCTCATTCTCATTCTCACTGTCAGATATCCAGTCTTCAATAAGTGGTTCACTAACAGACTTAGGTTTTGACTCACTAGTCTTAACTTCACTTGTTGCAATAGCAGGCACACTAGTTACAGACTCACTAAAAACATATTCATCCTTATCAGCAAGTACCAAATCAGGTTTAGGGGGCATGAAGTTCCCAGTATAGGGAGGGGGAACAACATGATACCCTTCACCTGATTTGTACTTATCATTCATCTGACTGTCAAACACTTGACTATCAAACACTTGACTATCATAACCTACACCAGTCTTGAACTTATCACTTACTTGACTATCTAACAGTTTGCTTAGATTCTTAGATGAATTTTCAAACTTTTCTAAGGTAAGTTTTAAATCATCTCTTTCTTTTTTAGCTTTTTCAAATTTCTTTCTAAGCTCTGTTAGTGCATTATCTCTCAACATAATATCAAGTTTTAAAATCTTTATGTCCTCTTCAAAAATAGCCTCATTCTTTTTATACACATCTAGTCTAGCCTCTACAGATTCTAGACCTGCTTTATAAGCTCCTACATTTAATTGAGACTTATTAAAATCTTTTGTCAGAACTATCATAATGTTTATTGAGAGTTCAAAGATTTTTAAACATGCTTTAAAACAAGTTATGATGACCCTCAGTTGTCTGAGCTTAAAGAACGTGAATAATGTATAAGCCATAAGTACTAAAATAGGGTATCCTTTTTTAGCCCTGGTCCACTCAGTCATACCTAAATCCATCACACTAAGATACTAAAGCATTTGAAGTTGTTTTCTCAATTGGCGCAGTCCTTCTTTTTGTCTCCTTGTTTCTACTATCTTGATTCTTAGGTGCCCTGCATTCCCTAGCAAAATGACCTTTTCTGTGGCAATTATAGCATTCCACCTTGGTCTTGTCAAAGCCAATGGTATCAGTCCCATTAACACCTAGATTCCTTCCTGTCTTCTTGAGAAATCTCCTTGCTCTCTGATAAGTGTAAAATACACATATTCATTTATACTTAAAATAACCCAATTAAACCCAAAACAGACCAAAAATGGCAAAAATATGCTTGTATTTGTGTTTTGTGTGTGCAGGTACGGATAAGTCAGAAATCACAAGAAAACAGTCAAAAGCGGGCAAACACGGACACGAGAATCAGAAGAGTACAAAGCCGAAGCCAAAACCCTAGCCCATTTCCTTTTATAACAGCCACAAGGGCCAGTTTTGCAATTTTCGTAAATTAATTATAGCTAGAAAAAGGGAAAAGAAAGACAAGGGCCATTTGTGTCATTCTCCAAAAGTCAAACGACTTTTACCCCGATTCAGTTATAAAAGAGGCGCGAAGGCTAGTTACTATTCATCGTCACTAACCTTTTACCAATCTAGGTAAATCAAGGGGCTTTTGAAAATTAAAGGGTGCAAATGTCTATTCAAGTGATCGTTTACAAAATGGCAGGGAGAGATTAGTCAAATCAATGCTCTAAGTATCCCTCTATCAAGCTTATGCCACGTAGCAATGGAGAAAGCACAATGGAATGTGGGTTTTTGCACTAAAATACTCACAAAAGAAGCACAAACGTCACATCAATGGAATGACACGCTGGCAATCTTCAGGTGTCCACAGCTTGATCAAACGGCCACAATTGATGCTTGGATGATTGAAGAAATGAATGGTTGAGATTGAAAGATTGGAGAGCAGGGCAAGAGATCCTAGAAGCTTCTTTCAGCACTATAAAAAGGCCTCACCTCTCACACACACGATATCTAGTTTTTTAGTAATTTAGTCTAGCTTAAATTTCGTATTTTTCTTAAATGTAATTTTCCTTAAAATGTTTTGTAATCTCCTTTCCAAGTAATGTAATCAGTAACTTTTATTAATGAAATTCAGTTTTTCTTAATCTCTCAAAGTTCCTTTTTCATAAACTCTCTTAATAAGCTAAGTTGTCTCAATAAGCTAATAAGCTTATTTTAAGCCCTTTCAGTCTATAAGCTGAAATAGAGCTATTTGAATTCAGAATTAATCTTACCTAAACCTTAAATCAGTTTAAATCTATCATGGACCTATTTGGATATGAGCTTTTTGGAAGGGGATCTTAACTTGGAAGAGATCCCAAGGACTTTACCCTAGCTTATCTAATAAGCTAGGGAGCTTGTAG
Organism: Tanacetum coccineum; assembly: GCA_026074375.1. Lineage (NCBI taxonomy): Eukaryota > Viridiplantae > Streptophyta > Magnoliopsida > Asterales > Asteraceae > Tanacetum > Tanacetum coccineum. The sequence continues at coordinate 22,020 of BQNB010082137.1, read as the reverse complement.
CTGCCTTTATTGGTCCTCTTGTTTAGCTAGAGGAGTTTGTAAGTTTCTCTTTCATTTCCTTTAATTCTAGCTTTAAATAATGATATCATTGCTTTCTATATTTAGATCTGCTTATTTGCTTATTCTCTTTGCTTATTAGTGCTTATTTGAGTTTTATCTAGCTAAATCATCTTAGTTGTTTATCTGTTTTCAATTTTCTTAGTTTAAATCATAGATCTTCATATTATTGTCTTAAAAACCTCTAAAAAACCAAAAATATAGTAAAATAGCTTAAGTCTTAGATTATTGCTTATTTAGTTGTTAAATCATGCTTATTAAAGTAATTTTAATCTGTTAATTGTCTGGTATTAAGCACTTGTTTACTAGATTTCAAAGTAGTAGCTTAATCATAAATGTCTTAGTCGTAAAGTGGTGTTTGGTTTAAGCTAGTTTGCCATCTAAAAGTCAAATGCAGTTTGTGATTTCTTTTTGGATAGTTTGATTGTCATAATTGATAAGGTTTTGAGTAGATTTGAGGTTTTAGTTTAAGCTATTAATGATTTTATGGCTTAATAAGCTCGCCTGTGCACCAGGGGATTTTTCCCTTTGATTTTACTTGTGAAATTCTGATCTAAGCCCTCCAAGGCTTAGATCTTGCTTGGACTTTGTTTAAACACTCTATTTGAGTGTGTTTTAGTGCAGTGTTTCCCTTAGGAAACCTGCACTCTTGGTTTACAGCTGTGCAAAGGGCTACCCTACTACAAAAAGTTAGTACTGCTGATACTTTACACTACCAGTACTAACTAAAAAGTTAGTACTACTTTTCACAAGTATAGTACTGCCACCTTGCTTAATTTAGTTAAGTAAGAATAAGAACTAGGATCCAAAATCAAAGTAGGGCTAAGATTAACAAAACTTAATAAAATAATAAAGTTTAGATTTCATTTTCTAAGCTTATTTACATAGCTAATTTTTGCATGTCAAAAAGTTAAAAAATCCAAAAACATTACTTTCGAATTTTAAAGTTTTAATTTGTTAATTTAGCTTATAGGGCCTTTATTAAATAGCTTAATAGATAATAACAAGTAGTTTCAATAAATCCTTTAAGTACTAGAGTCTAGTTGCCTTTTTAAGCTTTAAGCTCATTTGGATTTTGTTGCTAGTTTGCTTAATTTTATAGTTTGCTAGTTCATGCTCAATTTTAGTGTTTAAAGTACTTCTAGCATTAGATTCTATGCAATCATAGAAAATAAAGCATTCATAAGCTTCCTAGAACTTTTTTCCTTTTCATCATTAAGCTAATTTGAGCTTTTTTATAGCTGTTTGGTAAAACATACTCAAACCCCTATTTTCTGTAACAGCTTAGTTAGAAGCTCTTTTAGAGCTGATCATTTAGTATTCGACTATAGTGTTTTTGTTAAATTGTTCACCCTATCTTCCTTACAACTTTGCTCTTTTAATTTTTAGTGATAAGCACTTATTATGAATTTAAGCTTATAAATGGCTTAAATTTGTATCGGGGTAAGTCCTCAGGGAACCATTCCTGTAATATTTCTGTTTTAGTTGTTACCTAGTTATTCCTTGCCTGTTAAATGTTTAGCCGTATGTCCTAAGTCTTTTTCACGTTAGTCCCTAAGTTAGTTTTAATTAGTTTATTAAGTTTTAATAAATAGTTTAGGGTTAGGTTTTATAATTATTTAAATAGACCGTAAGAAAAAAGTAAAAATTAGGTGCTTTTATTTTTATAAAATTTTTGCACACTTTTCTTATTTAGTGTAATTTTTATAAAGATTTTAGGATTTAATTTTAATATTTCATTATTTTTAGTTTTTAAGTATTTTTAAAACTAGAAAAAATATATCTTTAATCCAAAAAGCAAAGAAACAAAATTGTTTTTTCTTATTTCCCTAAAATTTTCTTTGGCCCAATCTTTGGTTTTATAATTTTAAGTTTACATTTTTAGGATTAAAATTTGTTTACTGTTTATATGTCGTGTGTTTAATGTTTTCCCGTATTAGTTTAATGTTTCAGTTATTTTTTTAATTGTCCATATTAATTTTGTTATGCTTTTAGAAAATCAAATCATTCCATATTGCTCATTCTAAACAGAATCCGAACTAAAACGTGGTTTATTAATTTCACTAGTCGTTGGGGAAACGACCCGGGTGATCATACTTACCCGGTTTAATATACGTATTATATATTATATTATATATTTTTGAGAGTGAATTCTAGCACCAGGGCAACTTGGTAATTTTCTTAATTACTCTTAAAGTTATATTAGTATATATATTTTACGTGTATAAAACTTTCACAATCAGTTTTTGGCGCCGCTGCCGGGGACTAGTGTTTACGATTCCTACGTTTTGTGTTTGTTGATTTGGTTTGAAGATCCTTTCACTCTCGAAAGTTTCGTTTTTGTTTTAAAATTCAAAAATCCAAAAAAAAAAATCATAAAATATAAAAAGTAAAAAAATATTTTTCTTTTCTTTTTAGTATAAGCAAAAGAAAAAAAAAATCAAAAATATAAAAAATTGTCCTTAAAAAAAATAATAAAATAAATAAAGTTGGTAATCGAACACCAACATATAATATCTTCTATTGAGATTAATCAATTCAATTTCGGTGAACATGCAATTGTTCCCAAATCGTAATTCAAAGATTAACACTGCCATTTGTGACTCTACCCAGTACGGCTCACCTTGAAAAGCATATTTTCAAGAGCTACCGTGAAGTAGTTATTATTTGGTTTATGTCTAATTCTGTAACCGTTCAAATTCCAATGAAAAAAAAACATACAAAAAAATAGTGTAAAGTTTTGCCTTTTTAATAGTTAGTTTTCCTTCTAAGCGCAACTCGTTCGCAATCTCGAAGACGTCGACAACAACAAAATCTTCCGGTAGAACCAATTGTTGAACAAAACATTGTTCCAATGGCCGACAATCGAACGATGGCCCAAATGTTACAAGCACCCATCGAGGGTTATGAAGATGCTATAGTTATTCCACCGATCAATGCTAACAATTTCGAGCTTAAGCAAACCGTTATTCAATCTTGTGCAAAGGTATTAAGTAACGGGTAACAAGACCCTCACAATCACCTCGATTTTTTTTAACAAAGGTCACTTCAACGTTTATACATCAGAGAAGTTCCGAACACTTCAGGTTTAAGCCTTTTGCTTTTCCCTTTTTACACTAAGACGGTGAAGCCCGAGATTGGTTAGACAAGGAACCTCCTAGATCAATTCTCACATGGGACGACCTTGTTTCAAAATTCATAAATCAATACTTCCCACCTTCAAAAACCACTTACTATCGGAATGAGATCATTACTTTTTATCAAAAACCAAACGAAGCCTTTAATGAAGCATGGGAACGTTTTAAAGGACTCCTTCGTCAATGTCCTCACCATGGCTTCTCGAAGAAGAACTACACCAACTCGAACATGTTTACAATTATTTGAATTCAACGATCAAAGAGCCTTAGATTCCGCCGTGTGGGGCAATTTCTTAGACAAAATGCCTCAAGAAGGATTAGCGATTATTGAAAGTCAAGATCAAAAAGTCGTTACCCCATAAGTCGTGCCTAAGATTTCAAAGAGTGATACGATGCTCCTCTTTCTAATTCTTCCCCTTCTAATAATTCTTACGATATGCAGACAAAAAGCCACTTCTCCGATGATAAGATGACTATTAATATATAACAAAAGTTGAATGAAATGAAGCTTTAGTTGTTACTACTCCTTCACCCATCAAAGCAGTTTGCGGAAGTATGTGTCACTTTGTGATCAAAATCATTTTAACCATTGTCCGTTAACTCGAGGTGGAAACGATTTTCCCGTTTTTCATGACAACATCCAACAATTTCAACAAACCGCAGCCGTTGGTAATTTTCTCCAAAGAAACCAACCACCCAATTTGGCAAGTCAAATGAGACCACCGGGTTTCAATCAACCAAATGTCCAAAACAATCAAAACCGTTACCAAGGAACCAATTCTAATTTCAACCAAAACCGTGGAGGAAATTTTAACCAAAACCGTCCTAACAATCAAGGAGCCGTTTACCAAGCCCCACCATACCAACCTCCAACAAATCAACCCTTGATTAATCAAGCTTTACCTCCCGTTTCACAAACTCAAGGAGTGTCTAAAACGGATTTTGAAAGTTATGCTAAAGCAAATGATGCGAACATGAATAACTTGCAAATGAAGTTGGATAATTTTCAAAGAAACCAAAATGATTTTCAAAGAGTTTACAGTGATTCTCAAAAGAAACAAGATGATTTTCAGAAAATGATGCTCAGTTTCATGCAAAGCTATCACACCAACCAACCTTCAAGTTCAAGTTCTTTACCAAGCAATACCATTCCAAACCCAAGAAACGAAGCCAAGGCAATTACAACTCGTAGTGGTGCCTCATACGATGGACCTCCGATTCCACCGCCGGTGGTGGAAAAGGAAAGTGAGGTGACAAAGGATACGGAGCTACCGAGCACCGAAGACATCCAACCTCCTCCATTGGTCCAAGAACAAACCAAAGACAAAGAACCAATCAAAGAGCCTTCTTTCGTTGCTAACAAAGCCAAACCTAATTTACCTTACCCCTCAAGACTTGCAAAAGAAAAGATTCGTGAAAAGGATGATATTCCTAGCTTCAAAGTTTATGGAAATCTTCCGTAATCTTCACTTTGAGCTAAGTTTCGCGGATGCTCTCATTCATATGCCAAAGTTTGCTCCGATGTTTAAAAAGATGTTAAACAACAAAGACAAGTTGATCGAATTGACCAAAACGCCGTTGAATGAAAATTGTAGTGCGGTTGTCCTTAAAAAGCTTCCAGAAAAGCTAGGTGACCCCGGTCGATTTCTCATTCCATGTGATTTTTCAGAGTTTGATAGTTACTTAGCCCTTGCCGATTTAGGTGCTAGTATCAATCTCATGCCTTTATCCATCTGGAAAAAGCTTCAACTCTCAGGCCTAACCGAAACAAAAATGGTATTAGAATTAGCCGACCGTACAATTTCCAAACCAACCGGTGTAGCTGAAAATGTTTTTGTCAAAGTAGGGAAGTTTTACTTTCCCGCCGATTTTGTTGTTCTTGATTTTATAGCCGATCCTCGAGTACCGTTGATACTCGGGCGACCCTTTCTTAGGACGGCTCATGCTTTAATCGATGTTTACGAAGGAGAGATTACTCTTAGAAATGATGATCAATCATTAACCCTTGAATGTAGGTGATGCACCTTTTTTTACCCCCCCCCCCATGTTCCTACAACAATCTCGAATCATTGAAGAAGGTTGATCTAATCGATGCTACTTGTGAAGAGTACTCACAAGAAGTACTTGGATTTTCCGATTCTGTTGCTTACAACAATCCTTCTCCATACTTCGATCCGATTGTTTCTACTTCATCTCCAACACTTACTCCGTTTGATGAAAGCGATTTTCTACTCTTTGAGGAAGCCGATGCTTTTATAGCAATCGATGATGCCCCAATTTCACAGTTTTCAATGCTGACTGAATTACGATCCTGAGGGTGACATACTCAATCTTGATGCACTTCTCAATAGTGATACCATACCTTCACCTGAACCAGGAGATTTACTCACCCGGGTAATTCAAAAGAGCATAAAGTTGTCGAACCCAAGAAGTCTTCAGTCGAATGGCACTTCTATGAACCAAAAGATGAATTCCGAAGTCAACTTAAAGAGTTACCTCCGCATCTCGAGTATGCGTTTTTAGAGGAAAATAACAAGCTTCCAGTCATAATTTCAAAAGATTTAAGCCAAGAAGAAAAGACCTCACTCATTAATGTTCTCAAAAACCGAAAACAAGCAATTGCTTGGAAACTTTCTGATATCCGAGGCATAGATCCAGAGTTTTGCTCTCACAAAATCCTTTTAGAAGATGATTACGAACCTTCGTTCCAACATCCAAAGGAGGTTAACCTAAAATCTTACGTACTCATCAAGAAAGAAGTAGAAAAACTTCTTGACGCGGATGATTTATCCACTTTCGTATAGCTCAAGGTTAGTCGTGTCCATTGTGTACCGACAAAAAAAAAAAAGGTGGTAGACCTTTGTCACGCGCAGAAAATGAACTGTTGCCTACAAGATAAGTCACGCTGATGGAGAGTTTGCATCGATATATCGTAGTTAAGACGAAGCAACTTGTGAAGACCATTTCGATTCCATTCATGGACCAAATGTTAGAGCGATTAGCCGGCAACGAATTTTATTGTTTCTTAGATGGTTTTTCAGGGTATTTTCAAATCCCAATTGATCCTAAAGATCAAGAAAAAACTACTTTTACGTGCCCATACGGAACTTTCGCGTACCGTCGTATGCCATTCGGTTTGTGCAATGCACCCGGAACTTTCCAACGTTGTATGATGGCCATTTTTCACGACATGATAGAAAAAACAATGGAAGTTTTTATGGATGATTTTTTTAGTTATGGAGATTCTTTTTCCCGTGTCTTGCTAAATTTAGATAGAATAGCCTTAAAAGGTGTGAAGACCCAAATTAGCACAAAATTGGGAAAAGCCGCCATTTCATGGTTAAAGACCATTGTTTTAAAGGACATAAGATCTCTAGAAAAGGAATTGAAGTCGATAAGGCCAAAGTTGATGTGATTTCTAAGCTACCTCACCCAACCACCGTTAAGGGAATTCGAAGTTTTCTCGGGCATGCTGGTTTTTATCGAAGATTTATCAAAGACTTTTCAAAAATCTCTCGACCCATGACCCATCTCTTAGAGAAAAACACTCCTTTCAACTTCTCGGAAGATTGCATTCTAGCCTTTCAAACATTGAAAAAGAAGTTAACCGAAGCTCCAATTCTCATTGCTCCGAATTGGGACCAACCCTTTGAAATCATGTGTGATGCAAGTGATTATGCAATAGGTGCGGTTCTAGGGCAAAGGATTGAGAAGCATTTTAGACCAATTCATTATGCAAGTAAGACAATGACCGAAGCAGAATCAAACTACACAACAACGGAAAAAGAGATGCTTGCAGTTGTTTACGCTTTTGAGAAGTTTCGATCATATCTAATCATGAACAAAAGTGTTGTTTACACGGACCACTCCGCATTGAAATACCTCTTCAACAAGAAAGACGCCAAAGCAAGATTGCTTAGATGGGTCTTACTTCTTCAAGAATTCGATTTTTCAGTAATTGATACCAAGGGAGCTGAAAACTATGCAGCCGATCACCTCTCTCGTCTTGAAAACCCGTATGAGAATGTTTTTGATCCTAAAGAGATTAATGAAACTTTTCCTCTTGAAACATTGAATACGGTGACTTCTCATGATGACCAAAATACCCCGTGGTTTGCCGATATAGCAAATTACCACGCGGGGAATTTTCTTATCAAAGGAATGTCAACCCAACAAAAGAGGAAGTTTTTCAAGGATATAAAGCATTACTTTTGGGATGATCCCTATCTCTTTCGTACATGTGCAGATCAAATCATCCGTAGATGTGTATTTGGCCAAGAAGCTCTTGAAATTCTCAAGGCTTGTCATGAAGGACCCACCGGGGGCCATCATAGTGCTAACATCACCGCTCGGAAAGTATTTGATGCCGGTTTCTTTTGGCCTACAATTTATAAGGATGCTTACGAATTGATCAAATCTTGTGATGCATGTCAAAGACAAGGCAAGATTTCACATCGAGATGAGATGCCTCAAAATGCAATCCAAGTTTGTGAAATTTTCGATGTTTGGGGTATCGATTTTATGGGACCTTTTCCGTCGTCTAGAGGAAACAAATATATTTTAGTAGCCGTCGATTATCTTTCCAAATGGGTTGAAGCCAAGGCGCTCCCCACCAACGATGTAAGAGTAGTTGTTAAGTTCTTATGTTAGCCTCAATTTATTGAGTCGAACAAAGAAGTTCGGTCACTCTACGATGGAGCTTCGGTCTTTAATGTGTTAACGTTGTAATAGGATAATATCGGGAATCGGGCTCGATAGATAATCTAATATTGTATATGTTTTGGGTTTAATCCCAAGCAAAACCCGAGCCCGGGTCCTAGTTAAATATACCGCGCGTCATTTAACGCGACGGGGAATATAAGCTTTTTCTTCTTTAGAAAAACAAGTTGTTAAGTTGTTCAAAATATCTAATAATATCTTTTCTCTATTTCTCTCTCCTAGTTTCTCTCTCTAGAACAACTCTTTCTTTCTCATTTCTAGTCCAATTTCGTGATCGATTGTATGAAGTGTGTTAACGGGATCCTACAATTGGCATCAGAGCTACGTGTGGATTCGTGGTTGATTCGTGTGGTTAAACAAGATCAAATTCGTGGGTCAAAAAGAAGTCAAAAAAAAAAATCAAAAAAAATCAAACCTGAATTTTTGTGCTTAGATGTGTGAATGTTTATGTTATTAAGCAAGATCTAGGCATAAGGTAGCTAATTGTGCAAGAGAAATCAAGTTAAAAGGTCAAAAAGGGTGATTATAAGGCGATTTTTGGTGAAAAAAATCGTATATTTCGTCATTACGTTTTGACAAATTGGCAAAATTCATGTTGCGTTTAGATTTTCTTCTTGTTGCGTTTTGATGTTCTTCATGTTGCGTTTTGATTTTCTTGTTGCGTTTTGATCTTGGTTGCGTTTTGGTTCATTGCGTTTTGATAGCAGATTGCATTTTGAAGAAATTTCATTGCGTTTTAAAGAAAGTTCATTGCGTTTTGACCAAATTTCATTGCGTTTTGACCAAATTTCATTGCGTTTTGACCAAATTTCATTGCGTTTTGACCTGGTTTCTTGTTGTTTGTTGTGATTTTTGCAGGATTGACCCAACAATTTCTGAAGACTCTCGTGTCCGGTGTTGTATCCTGTTTCACTCGAGCTTTTCATCCTTTGTTTGAAATTAGTTTGGGGAGATCCGATATCCTTTCATCGTATCGATTCACGTTTATCTTTGCATAATTCATAAACGGCTTAGATTTACGTAGAGACCCGGCCTTAAACATTGAGGACAATGTTTCGTTTTAGTTTGGGGAGGGAATCTATCGATTTGATGTTACCTGCTTATTGTTTTGTTCTCACATACCCGTTTTCCCCCAAAAATAGCAAAAAAATTAAAATTTTCAAATCTTATTTGTAGAAAAAAAAATTATTAAAAAATAAAAAAATAAAAAATATTAGTAGTTGAAAATAAAATTAAAAATTAAAAAAAAATAATAAAATAAAATAAAATAAAGTGTTAAGACACGAATGTAGGTTTTCCGTTGGTAAGAATAAGAAGTACTTTTTGTCCTAATCGTACGTGTAGAGTTCTAGCTTTCTCCCTTAACAATTAATGATAATAGTTTGTGCTAGTCTCATGTAGACTTTAAACATGCTAGACTTGAAATCATTAGTAAATGAAGACTTGTGCTAATCTCAAGTAGATTTTAAATATGACGAGTTGGATTTTATATAGGCTAAGTATTTGCAAATTTCTTTATTAGAGATTTTAAACTGCAAAGGATAAGAGATGATAGTGCTGATTACGAATTAGGATGCTAAACAAAGTTTATTTGGAAAACTAAAAGGCTTATAAGAATAACTTGTGGTTTTTCTTCCCCGGAGTTCTTAAAATGGTTAATTATACGTGTTCTCTTTAATTTTTACAAATTAGAGTTTTACTCTTAAAAGTCTAATCAACATATTCAGATAAAAAAGTCTTTATCGAGTGTTGAAGTCAACATCATTGGAAAAATAAGCCTTTCAGATTCAAGTTTATACTTTTGTTTTCTAAATGAAAATATATCTATTGCAAAAATAATTTGTTAAATTAAAATGTTAGAAAAAATCATAAAAATAGTAAGAGAAAAATGCAGTTATAAATCCTAGTGTTTAATAACAATAAACCCACTCCATTGCAATAAAGTACAACTGCAGTTGTCGGTTCGCTCCCGATGTGACATCGACAGAAAGATGGAGGTTGTATATTTAGGTTTGGTATCGATAATAAGTACACGAGCTCCTTGATCGGAGGCGTGGCCGATGTGCTTCGAAAAAAAGTGATATAGATTCCTACCTAAATAAGTAAATAGTAATAATAATGTTGGCCAGTTATAAAATAGAATAGTAAAAAGTTCATTCTCTAAAACTAAGGTATTCTTATGAACTAATTATTGCAAAAGTCTACAAGCATTTTCAACGAAGTTCATACGTCTCGATTATTATACTCCGTATGGGGTGTCAAAAAACCTTAGCACTTACTCGATTGACGGTGGGATTGCTAGAAAGAAAGTTCATTAATGGGACAAGTGAACCACGATGTCTTAGCAAGATGAGTTTTTGTTTGTTTGTGATTTTGTGAGTCTTACTAAGTGATTAACATAGTAGCCAAAAGGCGCATGATGATAAAGCTTGTTGGATTCAACCATCTAAATATGTGGATTTAATGGTTTTAAAAATTAATTTGAGCACACTACCTAAATATATGATTTAAGACGGTTGCAAAGAGCAATTCCAGAGGTAATTATAAGTATTCATAGCTCTTAGTTCGTAATTAGCAGTGAACTTATTTTTTAAGCTTAGCATAAAGAAAAGTGAAAAATCAAAATGATGAGTTATCTTTTAGACACTTACATTGTGGCTTTTTGTTCTATTATCCCTAAAAGTTACCAATGAGGTAATGAAAACAATACATTATGTCAACACAAATAAGTTGTAGTTAGGTAGTTAATTATCAAGAAAAATCATAAAAAGAGAAAAAAGTTTTGAAAATGGGAAATCGGGTGTTTTATAACTTGTGATCTCTTAGCTCTCTCAACAAAAATCTTTGCTACTTTTCAAAGGTTTAGTTTGGGGAAGTTTCGAGGTATTTGGTTATAAGGCATGTAAAAGATGCGTGAGGCCACGCAATCGATCTTAGTTTGGGGAATTTTGATATTGTGAAATACACATATCCGTTATTACCTAAAATTGCCCTAAATGAACCAAAACAAACTAAAAATGGCAAATATATGCTTGTTTTTATGTTTTGTGTGTGCAGGTACGGATATATCAAAAATCACAAGAAAACCGTCAAAAACGGGCAAACACGGGCACGAGAAACAGAAGAGTACAAGAGAGCCAAAGATTCAAAGCCAAAGTCAAAGAAAGTCAACTTCAGTCAACTATGGGTCAATCATAAGTCAACCACTAGAAGACAAAAACCCAAATGTTACCCAAATAGTCCCTCAAGTTTCAAAAATCACACAAATGGTCCCTAAACTATAAATAGGCCATACCGGACCAAAAAGCCCAAAATCATAACCTAATACCCTTTTATAAAAGCCACTAAGGACATTTCTAATTACGAAAGTCCTTTTATACCTTACTCTTTTATAAACCAAACACAAGGACTAATCTTGCCAAAGCCCCAAACCTCTACCCCTTTTTACCCCCGGGTCAAACAAAGTCAAACAAACACCCTTATAAGTAAAAACGCGCGAAAAGTCGTTTTCACTGTTCACCGTCTTCACCGATTTACCTAGGGGTCAAATCAAAGGGCTTTTTATAATTAAGGGTCAAGAATGATAATTCAAGGGTTCAAGTACACCATGGCAGGGATAAACGTCATTCAAGCATTCTTATTGGTGGAAAACCAAGAGGGATTCCACGCGAGTATGTTTAGAGCTTATTTGCTTTAAGTATCTGTTTGTTTGCTTAAACTTTAAGCACAACATCCCCTCAGGAACTGATGGTAACAGTTAGCACTTAAGAAGCTTATATTAGTTTTTTCATAGATTAGTGGTTGCTTATTTCTAGTTCAAATTAGCTTATTATGGTGAGGACTTATTTAGGGTTAGCTTATTTATTTCTAGTTTTAGCTATTCATTTTTCTAGCTTATTTAGTTTAAAAAAAGCCCAAATTTAGGCTAAGTCTTAACTGTCAACCTTTAGGCTTATTTTCTAGCTTATTAAGTGCTTATCAAAAATAGTTGCCTTTATAAAAAGTGCTTATTCATAGCTTATCTATAACTTTGCTTTTATAAGTTTTGCAAAAAAAATAAAAAAGGGAAACCAAGGAGGTTAGGGGTGAGTCGGGCTCGAACCCCCGACCTCGAACTAGTCTCAACCCTTTCACACACATACTTTACGCTATGCCCTTGGGACTTGTCTGTTAGTCCCTCACACCATAATCTTTTTATACCATTTTTGGCCTTATAAGCCAATTAAGCTTTCAAGATTATTTCGTGGCTAATTTATAAGCTACGACTTCGTCTTATTTTCCTAGTAATTCATATAGCATAAAGCTATTTTCTGTCTTTTTTCTAAATTTTTTACTATTAGTTTTAGTATTTTATAATCTATAATTTCTTTAAAAACTTTAAAAAATCATAAAAAAATAGAAAATTAATCAGAAAAATAAAAATTTTCTTTTATCATAAAGTTTGTAGGAAAATTAGTTTCACTTTCGTAGGGTCTAATTTGCAAAAATTCATTTTTTAAAGAACGGGTTTTGTTCCCGTTCTCGGTTTTCAATTTTTATCTCTCGTTTTAACTCCGTTTTCATTCTAGTTTTTTTTAACCTTCGTTTTTAGTCAATTAGAATACATTTTAAAAGAAAAATAAAAATTAGGTTTAATTTTGTAGAATTTAGGTTTTTGGTCTTAGTTTTAGTGTCCCGTTTCGGGTTTTTAGTTAAATTTTGAGTTTCCATTAATTATCTTTATGCTTAATTGGAAGTACTTGTTTATGTTAATCTTTTTAGTAGTTAAACAAATCAAACTTTGTTCTCTCATTCAAATCACAATCCAAGCTAAAACAAGGTTTCAATTTCACAAGTCGTTGGGGGAAACGACCCGGGTGATCATACTTCCCGGTTAAATATACATATTATATATTATTTATATATATCTTTTAGAGTGAATTTTCCTTAGGAAATTTTCTTAATTGCTCTTGCGGTATATTATATCATGTATTTTATTAGTATATAAAATTCTACATCAAGTAGTTAATCTATGACCGTAGGTTCTAATATTTCTAACCACTTAGAACCCATGCAAAACTAGGGATCCAATGTTTCTACTGCTCCATCTTCTTCCAGTGTCAATTTTAGGTCGTATAAATCATACTCTGCTACCTGGAATCAGGCTGCTAGAAGCATATGACCGAGCAGCGCTCTCAGTTCATCAACTTCGTTAGCAAATTTTTGGGTACTGTCATATTCAGAAACGATCAGATTGCAAAGATTATAGGTTATGGTGACTATCAGCTTCGGAATGTTACAATCTCGCAAGTGTATTATGTTGAAGGTCTCAGGCATAATTTGTTCTCTGTAGGTCAATTTCATGACTCAGATCTTGAAGTTGCATTCCGAAAACACACGTGTTATGTTCGGAATTTAGACGGTGATGATTTACTTTCCGGATCAAGAGACATAAATTTGTACACCATTTCCCTAGATGATATATTGAAGTCTTCTCCAATTTGTTTACTATCTAAAGCTTTGAAGACTAAAAGTTGGTTATGGCACCGACGGTTGTCTCATTTAAACTTTGATACTCTAAATCAGTTGGCTAAGCAAGGTCTTGTTCGAGGTCCACCAAAGCTGAAATTTAAGAAAGATCATTTATGTTCGGCATGTTCTCTAGGGAAAAGCAAGAAGTCCTCTCATAAACCAAAAACTGACAACACTAATCAAGAAAACTCTATCTTTTGCATATGGATCTGTGCGAGCCAATATGTGTGGAGAGTAAATATGTCTTGGTTATCGTCAATAACTACTTAAGATTTATGTGGGTTAAGTTTTTAAGATCCAAGGATGAAGCTCCTGGGGTCATCATCAAATGCTTGAAGCAGATACAAGTTCGTTTGAATGCAACTGTCTATAATGTCCGAATAGATAATGGAACTAAATTTGTGAATTATACTCTTCGTGAATATTATGAAAATGTTAGAATATCACATCAAACATCCTTTGCACGCACTCTATAACAGAACAACGTTGTCGAAAGACGAAACCGCACTTTAGTGGAAGTTGCTCGCACTATGCTGATTTTTTCTAAAGCTCCGTTGTTTCAATAAGTAGAAGCACTCAATACAGCTTGTTATATCCAAAACAGATCCTCATACGTCTCTGTTACAACAAAACTCCATATGAGCTTATGCACGACAAGAAACCGGATTTATCTTACCTTCATGTTTTTGGTTCCCTATGTTATCTGACCATTGACAGTGAGGATTTGGATACATTGAAAGCAAATGCCAATATTGGTATTTGCGTTGGTTTCGCTCCTGCAAAGAAGGCTTTCCATATCTACAACAAAAGAACTCGACTAATCATGGAAACAATTCATGTAACCTTTGATGAGCTGACATCAATGGCTTCTGCACAGTTTAGTTCATGACCCGCGCGTCAATTAAGGACTCATGGGATACTCAGTTTAAGAATCGTACTGAATCCTATTCCTTAACTACCTTATGTACCACCTACCAAAAATGATTAGGATATCTTGTTCCAACCCATGTTTGACGAGTTCTTCAATCCCCCCTCCAGGTGTTATTTCTCTAGTTCATGTTGCTGTTGCTCCAAGACCTGTTCATCCAACCCGTTCACCTGTGTTAACTTCAATTGACCGAGATGCACCATCTGCAAATAACCCATCCATACAAGAACAAGAATAATCTCCAATTATCTCTCAAGGTGTTAAATAATCGCCAAAAATCCTATACTTTCGTGATGATCCACTTTATGAAACTCTTCAGAAAGACTCAACTTCTTAAGGATCGTCATCAAATGTGCGGCTATCCTACACTCCATTAGATCTTCTTGGTAAATGGACTAGGAATCATCCATTAGCAAATGTGATCAGAGATCCTTCCCGATTAGTCTTCACGAGAAAGCAACTTAAGACTGACGCAATGTGGTGTTATTTTAATGCCTTCCTCACTTCTATTGAACTAAAGAATTTTAAAAAAGCAATGCTCGAATCCTCTTGGATTGAAGCAATGCAGGAAGAAATTCACGAATTTGAGCAACTAGAAGTATGAGAATTAGTACCTTGTCTAGATCGTGTGATGTTGATCAAAATCAAGTAGATCTTCAAAGTCAAGAAAGATGAATTTGCGGGTGTACTTAAGAACAAGGATCGATTAGTTGCTAAAGGATACCGTCAAGGGGAGGGGATTGATTTCGAGGAATCGTTTCACCAGTTTCTAGTATAGAGGCCATTTGTATCTTCATTGCTAATGCTGCCAATAAGAACATGACAATCTACTAGATGGATGTCAAAACGGCTTTCTTAAATGGCGAGCTTCACAAAGTGGTATATGTTAGTCAACCGGAAGGATTCATAGATCAAGATAAGCCAAATCACGTGTACAGGCTCAAAAAGGTATTTATTGTCTTAAGCATGCCCTACACGCGTGTTATGACATGCTATCCAGTTTTCTACTATCACAAGAATTCTTCAAAGGTGCAGCTGATCCAACACTCTTTACCATAAAAGCAGGCAATGACATCTTATTGGTACAAATTTATGTCGATGATATAATATTTGCATATACTAACCCTGCTATGTGTGATGAATTTGCTAACATAATAAATTCTAAGTTCTAGATGTCGATGATTGGCAAAATGTCATTCTTTCTAGGACTTCAAATTCTTCAATGTCCTAGAGACATCTTCATAAACCAATCTAAATATGCTCTACAAATAATCAGTAAATATGGTATGCTATCTAGTGATCATGTTGACACCCCTATGGTGGAAAAAAGCTAACTGGATGAAGATCTACAGGGGAAATCCATTGATCACACACATTACTGTGGGATGATCGGATCCCTTATGTATCTTACATCCAGTAGACATGACCTCGTATTTTTAGTGTGCATGTGTGCCCGATATTAGGCAAATCCTACCAAAAAGCACTTACATGTAGTTAAACGGATCTTTCGATACCTAAAAGGAACCATTAATATAGGTCTTTGGTACTTGAAAGATACCGCCATTACTCTAACAACATATGCAGGTGCAGATCACGTCAGGTGTCAAGATTCTAAACGCATTACTTCTGGCAGTGCATAATTTTTGGGTGATAAACTTGTCAGCTAGTCCTTGAAAAAGTAGAAGAGCACTGCCTGTCTCCTGATAGAAGCTGAATATATTGCCTTAACTGGATGTTGTGCTCAAATCCTATGGATAAGACAACAACTGACATATTATTGCTTTAAAATTCAAAATAATCCCTTGTAACTGTTGATAACAAAAGTGCAATCGCTTTATCCTGCAACAACGTTCAACTTCCCGATCAATAGAATAGATTCAGATGCCACTTTATTAAGGAGCAAGTAGAAAATGGAGTTATGGAACTATACTTCGTCAAAATAGAGTATCAGCTAGATGACATCTTCACAAAAGCCTTTCCTAGAGAAAGATTTCACTTCTTAATCAACAAGCTTGGAATACAAAACATGTCTCCCAAAACTTTGCAAAGTCTGGCTAGGGAAGGATAATAGTAATGGTGGGGGGGGGGGGTATTTTAACTCTTCATATATCGCTAGAGTTACATGTAAATAAGAAAACATAAAATCACAAAAAGATTTTTCATTTTTTATAAAAAATTTACAAAAAGAAAATAGAAAAATATAAAACCAGTAAACCAAATATAAAAATATAAAATCAAAAAAAATACAAAAATATGTTTTTCATGACATGTCTTTTGAAAAAATTGATAATATTTACGGCTTTAGAAATGTCATTCAATAATGAAACGAAGCTGTAAATAAAATTCGAGCAGAAGTTCTAAATGTTTTCAAAACATGTCATCTGGCTTGCTGTTATTTCAGACAACAACATGTTCTTCATTTTAAAGGCAAGTATTTCGTTAAAAAAGAAAACTTGACCTCTCAACGAGAAATTCATTTTTCTCGGGTATGAATTACTTTATATTCATACAAAGGCTTGTGTATACTTTGCTACATAACCCGTGCTTTCAGAAAATAAGTGTAAGTGTTAGTGCATTTATTTTGTAAAATAATACATATATTATTTTTGGTGGTATAAAAGTGTTGATTTTCAAATGAAATCAGTAATATCAATTTGTCATCAGAAAAATATATTCCAAAAGAATTCTATCACTCAAACAATGTCTACATCTCTTTAACTAGAAAATGGGACATTATTAAGGAGGAGAAATGTTTCAAATTCTTTTAAAATGATTATTCAAATTACATCACGGAATAAACGGAAAAGGTTTTTGAACAACAACGGATCAATTCTTAAAGGGGAGTTAAATAATTAACTCACATGGGCTTAAGATGTCATTTTTTGTCAACCTTTACGGTTTAGAAAGCAAAATGTAGGACTTACCATTTTAGTTTGAAACTAGGAGGACTAAGATTATCATTTCCATAAAATGCTTAAAGCTTTAGAAAGTTTAAAAGGAAAATGGAAGACTTAAGAAACCACAGGGACTTAAACTGCCAAAAGCTCAAACTCAAAAATTGTGTTAATAACAAAAACGGGTATAACTTTTTCACAAATTCAAAAATATACAATTTTTTTCTCTCTAACACACTCGTGCGCAAGATCAAAACGAAATCAAAAGTCGTTTTCAAGATTCAAGGTGAACTAGAAAACTCGTTCATAATCGTCCAAACAACAATCCTTTAAAAGGAATTAGTCTAATTAGTAACAAATTTCTCAAAAACCCTAATTGTCAAATTAGGGTTCATAAGAAAAAAAATTGTGTTTGAGTCTAATTAATATGGGGGGTTTTGTTCGTATAGGATTGATATATATGCAGTTAAAATAGTTTTGCCTAATATTAACTCATGTGTGAGTTGTTTGATTTTTTTGGTGGATATTTTTCGCAAAAACTGTGATAGGGAGAAACAGTTTATGTGGGTTTGTGATTAGTCCACTTCATATGTGATATGTGAAATTTAGAACCCTTTTTACGTAGCTAGGATGTCCATAGAGATCAAATTTCTAGTTTTTATGTGTTCTTGGGTGCAAATGGAATTTTCTAAAAGCTGTTTGGATATAAGTCAAGATGTAGATCTAGGTTTATTCTGAGGTTAAAAGTTCCCTTGATGTGCTTAAAATAATTATTATTTTTTCTTTCTTGCTTAGATTTGTTTCTTGAAAGTGGCTCAAAAATTGCCCAAAATGCTTAGAGAGTTGTTCTTTGTTGATGACATGGAATGCTTAATGTTAAATATGTGATAAAAATGCTTAAGTTTCATATCCGTATGCTCAAAATTGTGTAAGAAAATTTGTGGGTTTACAAAATTTTATGAACATTGCGGGTTGTGCATTATTTGTCTTGGCTGCGGTTTGTGTAAATTTTGTCTGGCTGTGGTTTGTGTAAATATTGTCTGGATTGCGCTTTGTGTAAATTGTTTGGCTGCAGTTTGTGTAAATTTTTCTGACTACGGTTTGTGTATATGCATGGTTTGCGGTTTGAGTAAATTGCTTGGCCGCGTTGGTGTAATATGCTGGCCGCGGTTTGTGTAATTTGATTTGGCTGCGGTTTATGTTTATACCTTCGTTGCGGTTTATGTTTATACCTCGGCTACAGTTTATGTTTATAGGTAGTAAAGGAAGCACTTGAGAAGACTCCACTCTCTTTAGGTCAGTCTTCCTCCCAAGGTCAATCCGCTATTCAAGCAGTTGAGTCTCTTTTTGAGTATCAACTGAAGAAAATACTCTATGAAAAGATGCATAAGAGCCAAACTAACCTGACTCGTGCCACACATCAAGAGCTATTTGATGCATTAACATGGTCAATGTTACTTGATGAAGCCAATATGGAAAAAGGTGACAAACCTAATTCAATTCCCAAGAAAAGAGACCGGGGAGATGATCAAGATGAAGACCCTTCAGCAGGATCAAAACAGGGCAAGAAGACAAAGAATAGAAGATTCAACGAGTCTAAATCATCCAAGAAGACATCCACCACCAAAGAATCATACAAAGGCAAATCTTAGGCTAAAACCTCTAATTCTGGCAAAGCTGTGACTGCAGAAGAGCCTGTAGAAGACCTAGTTTTTGAGAAGGCCTCAGATAATATTGACCAAACTTTTTATGATAAGATGGATACTGCTGATGAAACACTAGCAGATGCTATTCCCAAGATTCTAAAGAAAGATTGGTTCAAGAAAGCTCCAAGGCCTGAGACACTTAATCCAAACTGGAATACAATCAAAACCGTTGATGATACTCCAGAACAGTCATGGTTTAATGAGATGGTACAAGCCGAGAAGCCTCCACTAATGTTTGATGAATTGATGAGTACTCCTATTGATTTTTCTACGTTTTCCATGAATCGTCTCAAATTAGACAAGATCATAAGAGAAATTCTAGTGGGTCAGTGTTCAATCTACTCAAAGGTACCTACAAAAGCTGTGTTGAATTAGAATACAATATGGAGGAATGATATCATGATTTAACATATCAACTCGAGTGGGAAAACCTTAAAGGTCACAAAAGCCCTGTTGATATGAGAAAGCCTTTACCCTGCAAGACAAAGACGGTCAACTTACCATTCCTGTTAAATTCTTCTTTAATAATGATCTTGAATACTTGAAAGTAGGAAACAAAGAAAGAACGTACTCCTCTTCCATTACTAAGACACCAGTTGTAAGGTATACTATGGAAGGCATTGAAGACATAATTCCAACACTATGGAGTCCAGTCATTATTGTCTATGACAAGGATGTTGCTCTTGGAATATCTCACTGGGGTCCACAACGACAACAATACTACAAAGCTACGTTAAACACGGTGTCCAAACATAAAGTCTTCTCAACTATGAGAATTTTGAGTGTTGTTAGTGTTTAGATGGAAAAGAAATATGGGTATGGCTACTTGAAGGAAATAGTTGTAAGGCGAACTAATCAAAAACTTTACAAGTTCAAAGAAGGTGACTTTCTGGACTTACACCTTAATGACATTGAAGACATGCTGTTGTTAATTGCTCAAAACAAGCTCTTCAACCTGGACGGTGATGTGATTGTGGACTTCGTCACCGCTCTTAAAATGTTCACCAGAGAAATCATTGTTAAGAACAGGGTTGAAGACGTGCAGCTAGGTGTTGAAAGTTACCAAAGAAAGCTCAACCTAACCAAGCCTCAAAGAACATGTCAGCATATATCAGTCAAAGAACCATACACACCAACTAGATCCTCCGGGGGATATCTCGATGAAAAACTATAACAAGAAGAAAAGGCTGATGCATGCTAATGAAGTCAATAAGTTTTGTGACGGGACTCTCCAATTAGTTCATAAAATTCTTTGTGAAAGGATCCTGAACTTCAAGTTTGGTCACAACAAAGATATGCCTTTGAGGGAGTGGACAGCAAAGGATAAGAAACGCATAGGCATCATGGTGAACAAGATTGATGATCGACTGTTGAAAAGACAAATTCTGAGAAGCTTAGAAATACTGGTTGGTGATAGGAAAAAGAGAAGGACAAACACTTCTGCAGCGGACAGTAAGCTAAATATCATACTTGAATTAAAACATGTCCCTGGTCCTATCTCAAATCTTATCTTTGTAAATTATATAACTATGATAGTGTACAAAAATAAGTATATAAGTGTTAAAGTACAATATTTTATGATTTTATCCATTAAATTAAAATCTTTCAAAATATGAACCTTAACACAATATTTCTTACCTAAATAATTAAGGGGGAGCATTAATATGTTCCAAATAAGCTTGCTAACTAGGAACATCTCTCTCCCCGAACAGTTTTAATCAATTGATATCCCAAATATCAAAAAGATTTCAACTTTTTTGATAAGGGGAGAAAATATGATTAAAAACTATGCAACTAATAAATATGATCAAAAAGGACTCTAGTGTAGCTTCTTCCTCATATGTGCAAAACACTTTCAAATATCGATGCACGTATGCAGGGGGGGGGAAATTTTAGAAAAAAAAACATCAAGGTACAAAATGTTTTGATTTATATCATCAGTACCTTGGTTGAGTTTTTCAAATGGTTTTAAGCAAAGAAAACAATACCCAAAGACCGACCATTACTTAATTTTATAGATTTATAAGGTGGTTAAGATTAGGTATTCGTTCCTATAATCCAGCCAGAACCGAAGGGATCTACCTAGGGACATTCCATTAGATAGAATAGAAGTCCTTAGGTATGATACAAAAGGAGTAAAAGTGAGAAGGGGGAATAATGTGGACTAAGACAGAGCTAACACTGGAACAAACCCAACAAGGTGTTAGTGATGAAGTCTTGGTAAGCATTGAAGGGGTTAAAGAAAGAAAAATAAAAGTAAAGTAAAGGGTGAAAAGAAAGAATCCCTTCTTACACCTAGTTAAAATCGGGTCAATACAATAGCTAGACAAAACAACTAACCTGATATCTTATTGAAGATAGTCATCATAGACCTAGTGTTGCAATGCATAACCCTCCCTAGCCACTCAAGGTCTCTCAAAAGAATCTTGTTTCATTTCTCATAGAGATTAAACACATTTCTATCAACTCTCTCCCTTCGAGTTAGTTAGTATTGAAAAAGTGGCAGTCTGCTCCAGTCTTCGATTACTAAAACCAAAGTGCACTATCGAGTCTGGAGCCATAAAACAGATCATCTATAAATCTCACTAGGACACTAATAAAAATATTCTTGTCATTCATACACTATGAAAACAAGAAATTTCTTAAGTATCCTACGCATTATCCTTATGATATTGCCAGAACATCAGAGTGACACTTAAGTATTCACAATGACGATGGAAATTCGTCTAGAGTCAACATCAAATAAGCTCTGCGGTAGGTGACTTGTGAGATCCTATATGGATCAAACTTGTGCACTGGATATTGATTCGGTCCAGACTATGAATTGACGGTTGACGAATTTAGAAATGCATAAAACTCTTGATGTCTTGCAAAACCACTTTAGCAAGTGACACATAGATTGATTTTCAAATCAATTTTTGATTCAATCGGTGAGACAGTAACTCACTGGTTCACTCATACCGTGTTGTCTGATTTGAGACGCTTCGGTAATAAGAACGGCTAGTGCAGCTGCAAAACCCTATCAAAGAGATTCTTTTGAATTCTACCTGATCACAGGCAGTATTTAT
>BQNB010082136.1:0-24539 GCA_026074375.1 Tanacetum coccineum | reverse complement strand
TATTAAAACTAGTAATTTACTGAATTATTTGTGTTCTTCTGAAAGCTATTTATTTCTTCAAAATGTGTTGATGTGGTTGGAGAGTAATGTTGGGGATGTTTAGTGCCCAATGATCTTTACCTTATGATTTAAATAGAAAATATTCTAAGTGTTAGATAACCTTTAACATTATTCAAGTCACGAATGATCTATCATTCAGTGAGTTACCTTCAAGTGCTTAACCTGAGTCTATAAGAAAGACTCAACCATTCAGTAAGGCA
The DNA here is from genome assembly GCA_026074375.1 of Tanacetum coccineum. Lineage (NCBI taxonomy): Eukaryota > Viridiplantae > Streptophyta > Magnoliopsida > Asterales > Asteraceae > Tanacetum > Tanacetum coccineum. Next base: position 24,279 of record BQNB010082136.1, on the reverse strand, counting down.
GCACTCAGTGAATGAATTCCGGAACTAAAGAAGAAGGTATTGGGTTCAGTGAGTTGTGGCAATAAGCTCATTGAACCCCATACTTCCTCAACATTAGAAGACCCTAAAGACAAGAGTCTCCCCAAGAATAGAAAGGATATATTGGATTTGATAAGATCAATGGTACTCTCTCACCTGAAGTCAAACTATCCTGAATTGGGTATAAGAACAAGGTTAGTGTCATCACTGACCTTAAAAAGTGTGTTGTCCCCCTTACTTAGATTAAAATGTGTAATAAAGACAAATGTACGAATGTACTTGTCCAATTAACCTTGGCGGTGACACAATCTTATCCATCCATGTGGGTCTGACCCTACCTTAGCCTATATATAGAGAGTCTTGTAAAGGGGTAGGGGTTACGTTTGTGCACTAATGTTTTATCATTCACAAACTACATACTCCTCCAAAATCAACTAAGTCCCTAAACATAGTTCAATTGGTTAGCATAGTCGTCAACTTAGCATAATACTTGTGTTTATGTTAAGTTGTTAATGAGGAGATCACTTATACACACATTGTCATTCAATCCCCATTGTTGTTCCGCAAATAATGGGGTATAATTCTTAATAAGATTTATAAAGGATTAAACGTTGAAAAAGTTTCGTTTTCTTACTTATTGTCTTTACTTTTAACAAAACTATTTTCAATACATTACTTTCAAGTCATGAGTTAGTTTATCTTAACTTGTAGTTATTGGTAACTAACTCAAAGAGAACAACAAGTGGTATTAGAGCCAAATGTTTATAAAACTTTTAAACACTAAAATTGATCAAAAAGTTTTTAAAACCTAGAACATATTATAGTTGCTTAAAGTAATGTACCCCAACTAGTCGATAACAAAGGAGGTAGTTATTCAGCTATTGCTTCTAGACTAGAAGTTGGTAAATTTAACAAGTGGAAAAAGCATATGCTTTGCTACTTAATTGGAATGGAACCCTATTACATTCAATGTATTAAGGATGGTCATTTTCAACCCAAGACCGCTGAAGGTGCTAACAAACCTGAAGGACAATGGTCAAATGATGAGAGGAGGGTGGTCAATCAAGACTAACGCCTTAACAGTGTCATTATATCATGCCTACCTAATGATATAATGAAGTCAGTCATTAGTTGTACTACAGCTAAGGAAACATGGACTGACTTGATTCACAACTTTAAGGGCCCCTCAAATACCAAGGAAAACATGATCATGGATCTGAAACTTGAGTATAATACCTTAGAGAAAAACCTCTGAAATTCTTTTCAGAACTATAACGGATACCAAGACTTGCTCAAGAGCTTTCAAATTGATGGCGTTTAACTGTCTAAACAATGAAATCAATGTGGGTTTCGTTGAACAGTCTTTCCTGAGAAGTGGATTAGCTTTCTCAAGGACTAAGAAATGTTAATTGATATGTGTGAAAACACATATCCGTTTTTTTATCAAAAATGTTCCATAAAAAGACAAAATTGTGCTTAAAATGCTTGTATATCGCTTGTTTTGTCTTTGTGATTGTGTAGGTACGGATATAGCAAAAATCACAAGAAAACGGTCAAAACCGGACAAACACAGACACGGGAACGGAAAAGAGTGTACAAGAGCCGGGAGAATGCTATCAAGGTCATCAATAGTCAACTCTAGTCAACCCTTGGTCAACCAAAGTCAACTTACTAAATGACAAAACCCAAAAATTCCCAAAATAGCCCCTCATTGTTAAACATATTTCACAAAAGGTCCTTAAGCCCTAACGGTGTTAACTCTTTAATATATAAAGAGTTAACACTCGTTATCTCTTATTATACAACCCATAACCATATAACCACAACCTGTTATATCCTAGGCCAAAACCCCTAACCCATGGCAAAAGTCAAAGCCCAAACCCCCAGGTCAAAATTACCAAGAGTAAATAAAAAAAATAATAAAAAGGGCGCGTAACATATGTTACTGTTCATCATCCCTGCCATTTAACCACGAGTCAAAATCAAAGGGGAAATCAAAATTGATGACAAGGATGGAAGATTCGAGTACTATGTAATGATGTGGCAGAGTAAAATGTCACTCAAGTGTCCTCATTGGTTGAAATCTAAAAGGAAGTGACACGTGAATCTAACAAAGAAGCAAACAAACGGAACATGAATATATGCTAAGTCCACCCACAAAAGAAGCACAAGTACCCTGACACACGGATTGCCACGCTGGCAATCCGTGTGATCACTCAATTAATCCAACGGTGCTAATGATGGATCCAATGATTAGCAAGAATCAAGGGTTGCTATTGATGAGGAGCAGGCTAAGAAGACCTAGAAGCTTCATTTGCAAGCTATAAATAGCCCCTCACACTCACACAATAAGGGAGTTAGTTAGTTTTTAGAATTTTCAGCTTATTTTGTAATTTTCTTTCAAAATGTCTTAGATTAATAGTTGCTTATTGTAATTCAAATTTCAGTATTGTACTCAGTTTTTTCCCTTAATAAGAATCAAGTTTTCATATTGTACTCTACTTTTCACAAGCTCACTTTTACTTAAATCTTCATCAAATAAGCTGTTATTGTTCTTAAGCCTCTAATAAGCTCATCATAAGCTCTTCTCAAGTCTCTAAGCTTGGAATTAAGCTAAACTTAATCATTAATCTATTTAAACTTTTAAAATTAGCTAAATACCTATGCTATATGGATCTGGAGCTTTTGGATGATAAGCTTACAATGGAAGAGCTTATGGGACCCTACCAGCTTATCCTTGGATAAGCTGGAGCTTGTAGACAGCTCATTTGAGCTTATTGAGCCTTTATTGCCTTTGTTTAGCTAAGGTTTCTTGTAAGTTCATTTACTCTTTCTGTCTTAATTTTCCTAGCTTAATTTTGCTTAATCTGCTTATATTCTGCTTAGTTGTTGCTTAATTGAGATTATTGTTATGTTTTTATGCTTATTAAGTAGTTCTAATAATCTGTTTTCTAGTAATATAGCATAAATCTTAGTGTTAATCTTTTTGTCTTAAAAATCAATAAAAAAATAAAAAAATTAGCATACATAGTAGCTTATTGTTTCTGGCTTATTTGCTTATAGTTTTATACTTATTAAGGTTGTAATAATCTGTTCATTATCTAGTATACAAGTTTTAACCACTAGATTTAAATCTCATAAGCTTAAATGGATTTTCATAAAATTAAGGGGGTGTTTGGCATAAGCAGTACTAACTGCAAGTTAGTACTGCCTAGTGGCCTTTTGTGCTTTTAGCTCAATTTGATTAGTTCAATTTAAGACATTAAGTCATTTTCAAGTAGTTTTTAAAAGCTGAATTTGGTTTTCAAGGTTTACTCAAAGCTTAGGATTGATTCTGTTAAATTTAGTTAAGTCATTAGCTCTTTTAATAAGTCTTGTGTTGAGGTGCTTTTTAGTAATCATTTTAGTTTCATTCTGAAGTTTTGAATGTAGTAGAAACATTTTACTTAGGCTGTCATTCGCATTCCAAGTTTTTAGTTCAAGTGCATCAGTAGTAGATCAGTCAAAATAACCAATTTCTAGCTTCATTTTCAGTGGGATAAAATAGCATTTAGCTTTTGATTTTCATATTATAAGTAGCTTATAGGTCATATTTCATTAGCTTAAAGTTAGTTTTCAAAATCTAGCTTAACTTGTCATCTGTTTTTAGCTTTTAAATAAGCATTTTGTCTTTTCATTTTCCAAAACCAAACTCAGCAAAAGCTGAGTAAACTGTCTGTTTTGTTAAGCTTTTTCAATAAGCTATAGTTTTCCAAAGTCTTTTCAAAAAGCATTTTGAGTTAAGCTATCTGAAAAAGCAAGTTTTACTTCTTAAAAAGCTCATTTGCTAGCCTAATTTTAAGCTCTAAGTAGCCCTTAGGGACTGATTGGTTCCATAGTTTCATTAAGTGCTTATTGTGATAATCTAGCTTATGGCTTATCTATTTGTGCTCATTTCTTTCTTTTTCAGCTTATTAGGATAGACTTAAGTAGTTAATAAGCTTATAGTTCATTAGTGTAGCTTATTGTTAGTTTTTGAGTTCTAAAAATTGATAAAAGCCAAAAATATTAAGTTAGTTAATCTGTCAAGCTTTTCAGTTTACTTTTAGCTTATTTTTCAGTGTTCAAAAGTTTTGTTTTCACAAAAGTTAGTTTTAGCTTTTCTTCATTTTTGCTTTTTTGCTTTTTAGCTTTTCAAAAAAAAATAGCAAAAACCAAGGCCTGGGACTCGAACCCACGACCTTGGCTTCACAAACCCATAGTCTTACCAAGTGTGCTACAATAGCTCATCCGTTGGGCTTTGTATGCATTTTAACTTTAACTTCTTTTTGAGCCCTTAGTCATAAGATAAGCCGTAGCTTATCTAGACTTTTTCTCAGCTTATTAGATAAGCTGAGAGTGTTTTCTTATTTTTCCCTTAATTTTTATAATTTTTCGTAGTTAAAATTTTTAGAAAACCAATAAAAAATAGAAAAATAATTTTTAAAAATACAAAAAAATAGTTTTTAGTTTTAAAATAATTAGTTTAAGGTTTACATGCATTAAAATCATTTTTATCATTTTTAGATTTTTAATTTCACTTTTAAGCTTTTTAATTTAGTTTTAAAAATAGGATTTTAAATTTAAAAATAGTTAAGAATAGTTTTCTAAGTTTTTATCATTTCATAGATTTTTCTAAAGTTAAAAATCATTTTTTTAGAATTTTTAGGAATTAATTTGCTATTTTCTAGGATTTTAATTCATTTAATTAGTTTTTAATTCATAATAAATACAAAAATAATAAAAAAATAATTTTCTTTTTCTTAAAATTTTCTTTTGTCTTAACTTAGGTTTAGAAATTAAATTTGCATTTGTAGGGTTTAATTTTGCTTTAGTTGCTTATTTGTCGCGTTTTCTTTGCTCCCGTTACTTGTTTTCTAGCTTAATTGTTATTGTTGCTTATTTTAATTGTTAATTTTAATTTGTAGAAATAGATAATCAAATCAAACTTCGAATCAATTCAAATCATTGTCCAAACAAGAACGTGGTTTCAATTTCATAAATCGTTAGGGAATAACGACCCGGGATTCATACTTCCCGGTAAATATACGTATTATTTGTTGGTGTTCTTTTACCAACTTTGTAACTTTTTATATTAACAAATTAACGAAAAAAAATGAAAAATTTGGAAAAGCAAATATTTTTTTATTTTTGTTTTTAATCTTCTACTTATACTAAAAAGAAAAGAAAAATATTTTTTTACTTTTTATATTTTTGATTTTTTTTATTTTTGATTTTCTTAAAAGCGTAACTTTCGAAAACGAAAGGTTCTCCAAATCACGATCGACAAACTTCAAACGAGAGAATCTTAATCACAAATCCCCGGCAGCGGCGCTAAAAATTGATGTGCAATTATATACACGTATAATAATACAAAAGTATATGGAAAATTCCCTAATTACCCTTGAGGACAAAGGTAAAAAGATAACTCCACACAATTAATATATAATACGTATATTTACCGGGAAGTATGATTCCCGGGTCGTTATTCCCCAACGATTTATGAAATTGAAACCACGTTCTTGTTTGGACAATGATTTGAATTGATTCGAAGTTTGATTTGATTATCTATTTCTACAAATTAAAATTAACAATTAAAATAAGCAACAATAACAATTAAGCTAGAAAACAAGTAACGGGAGCAAAGAAAACGCGACAAATAAGCAACTAAAGCAAAATTAAACCCTACAAATGCAAATTTAATTTCTAAACCTAAGTTAAAACAAAAGAAAATTTTGAGGAAAAGATTTTTTTTTTTTGTATTTATTATGAATTAAAAACTAATTAAATGAATTAGAATCCTAAAAAATAGCAAATTAATTCCTAAAAATTCTAAAAAAAATGATTTTTAACTTTAGAAAAATCTATGAAATGATAAAAACTTAGAAAACTATTCTTAACTATTTTTAAATTTAAAATCCTATTTTTAAAACTAAATTAAAAAGCTTAAAAGTGAAATTAAAAATCTAAAAATGATAAAAATGATTTTAATGCATGTAAACCTTAAACTAATTATTTTAAAACTAAAAACTATTTTTTTGTATTTTTAAAAATTATTTTTCTATTTTTTATTATTTTTCTAAAAATTTTAACTACGAAAAATTATAAAAATTAAAGGAAAAGAGAGAAAAATCCAGAAAAATCAACAAAAGTCCTAAATCAAACAAGGAATAAGGGAAAAATAAGAAAACACTCTCAGCTTATCTAATAAGCTGAGAAAAAGTCTAGATAAGCTACGGCTTATCTTATGACTAAGGGCTCAAAAAGATGTTAAAGTTAATATGCATACAAAGCCCAACGGATGAGCTATTGTAGCACACTTGGTAAGACTATGGGTTTGTGAAGCCAAGGTCGTGGGTTCGAGTCCCAGGCCTTGGTTTTTGCTATTTTTTTATTTTTGAAAAGCTAAAAAGCAAAAATGAAGAAAAGCTAGGAATAAGCTACTTTTGTGAAAACAAAACTTTTGAACACTGAAAAATAAGCTAAAAGTAAACTGAAAAGCTTGACAGATTAACTAACTTAATATTTTTGGCTTTTATCAATTTTTAGAACTCAAAAACTAACAATAAGCTACACTAATGAACTATAAGCTTATTAACTACTTAAGTCTATCCTAATAAGCTGAAAAAGAAAGAAATGAGCACAAATAGATAAGCCATAAGCTAGATTATCACAATAAGCACTTAATGAAACTATGGAACCAATCAGTCCCTAAGGGCTACTTAGAGCTTAAAATTAGGCTAGCAAATGAGCTTTTTAAGAAGTAAAACTTGCTTTTTCAGATAGCTTAACTCAAAGACTATATGAAAATGCTTTTTGAAAAGACTTTGGAAAACTATAGCTTATTGAAAAAGCTTAACAAAACAGACAGTTTACTCAGCTTTTGCTGAGTTTGGTTTTGGAAAATGAAAAGACAAAATGCTTATTTAAAAGCTAAAAACAGATGACAAGTTAAGCTAGATTTTGAAAACTAAATCTAAACTAATGAAATATGACCTATAAGCTACTTATAATCTGAAAATCAAAAGCTAAATGCTATTTTAACCCACTGAAAATGAAGCTAGAAATTGGCTTTTTTTTACTGATCTACTGCTGATGCACTTGACAATTTTGAACTAAAAACTTAGAATGCAAATGACAGCCTAAGTAAAATGTTTCTACTACATTTAAAACTCAGAATGAAACTAAAATGATTACTAAAAAGCACCTCAACACAAAACTTATTAAAAGAGCTAATGACTTAACTAAATTTAACAGAATCAATCCTAAGCTTTGAGTAAACCTTGAAAACCAAATTCAGCTTTTAAAAACTACTTGAAACTGACTTAATGTCTTAAATTGAACTAATCAAATTGAGCTAAAAGAACAAAAGGCCACTAGGCAGTACTAACTAATGTTAGTACTGCTTGTGCTAAACACCCCTTTAGAACACTAATTTTCATTTTTAAACTAAGAAATGATGAAAAGCAATGATAAGCTGAAAGTAATTGAAATAGAATTTTAAGCTTTAATAATGAAAAGAAAAGTGTACCTTTGATGTCAGCCCAAAAAGAGATCAATTTGCTCTTATTGAGCTGTCTACAAGCTCTAGCTTGTCTAGAAGACAAGCTAGTAAAGTCCTATGAACTCTTCCATTGCTAGTTCATCATCCAAAAAGCCAAATCCAAATCAAGCATAGGTATTAAGCTGGTTTTAAGGGTTTGAGTTAATTAGATGGCTTATTTGAGCTCAATCTGAGCTTATAGACTCAGAGAACTTATAGAGAGCTTATTAGAGCTTATGTAATAGTAAACAGCTTATGAAAAGTAGGTAAAAAGCTTTTTGGAAATAAAGGAGCACAAACAAATTTCATAAAACAAACTGTGATTTTATTACTATTTCAAACAGATTACAAAACTTGAAGTGAAATTACAAGAGCTTAAAAGAAAATTACATTTAATTGAAAAATTACTTAAACTACTAAAAACTAAAACGGGAAAAGAAGATGTGTGTGTGTGTGTGAATGTGAGAGGCTTTATATAGCCTTCAGAGAAGCTTCTAGGTCCTAGAGTTTGTTTAACGCTCCCATAAATCCATGCCCTTGAATCTTGCCAATCATTGGATCTCTATTCTTGGCCCTTGGATTGTTTTGATGAGCACACGGATTGCCAGTGTGGCAATCCATGATGTGACCCTTTGTGCTTCTTTTGGGCATGTTTTAGTGTAAAATCTCCTTTATACGTGTGCTTCTTCCATATCCACGTGGCATTCCTTGACCCTTTTTACCAATGAAAGCCTTTGATGACGTTTCCTTGTGCCATATCCTTGCTTAGCCCTCGAATTACCAAGCCACGTTGCCAATTTGAATTACCCCTTTGATTTTAACATGAGGTTAAAGGTAGAAGATGATGAACAGTAAAAAAACGTTATTTCCCGCTCATTTCTTTCATAAGGGTGCGTTTAGTTTTGACCCGGGTTAAACTTGTTTGACCTTGGGCTTTTAATAAGGAAATTAGGCCAAAGGGTATTTGTTTTGGGCTTAAGTAAGGGTAACAGGTTTATGGGTTTTGGGTTAAATAAAGAGGATAACGACCGTTAGTCTCTTTTAATAAGAGAACTAACGGTGTTAGGGTTTAAAGGTTATTTTTGCAAATTTGGTTTAACTTTAAGGGCTTTTGTGGAAATTTGAGGGTTTTTTGTCTTCTTGTGGTTGACTTTGGTTGACCATGAGTTGACTTCTCGACCTTTTTGTAGAAACTCCCGGCTCTTTATGTGCTCTTCCGTTCCCGTGTCCGTGTTTGTCCGGCTTTGACCGTTTTCTTGCGATTTTTGCTATATCCATACCTACACAATCACAAAGACAAAACAAGCAATATACAAGCATTTTATGCACAATTTTGGTCTTTTAAGGGACATTTTTGATATAAAAAGGATATGTGTTTTTACACATATCAAAATTCCCCAAACTAAATGATGGCGTGTCCTCACGCAATATTATATGCTCTATAACCAAATACCTCAAAACTTCCCCAAACTAAATCTTTGAAAGTAGCAAAGACTTTTTGTGGAGAGAGTTTAGAAATCACAAGTTATAAAACACCCCATTTTCCCATTTTTATAAAACTCTTTTTTTTACTTAGAATATTTCGACTTTCGTTATTTCCATAACTGTTAGGGATCATAGAACAAGATGCATTTTGATTCGAGAATGCCCCAAAAAGGATAAATTCATCGTCCCCAATTTTTCACTTGCTCCAAACCAAGCTTAAAACAAAATCACAGCTAAATATCAGTAAAGATGCTAACACTACTCATATTTGCAACTTGTGAACTTTTCTCTCCCGACATTTATTATATCTTAAGTGAGTGTGTTATTTTGAATTTCAACCATGCATCAACGTTTTGCAAAACACTATGCTTCACGTTCCACCCGAAAATAATGAGTTTGAAGGCGAGATCATCCCATGTAGCGACTTTCGTCTCGGCACATCCTAACCTTGCGGCTAAGTGACCAGGCTTTTGACACCCCACAGAGACTAGTATCGGGACTCACGGACCTTAGGTTTCAAAAACTCTCAGGTTTCCCGAATATTCATAGCTTATAAAATAGAATAGTCAAAGTTCAAAAGCATATTTGAATTTAACAAAAAGAAATCAATTTATTAATTTAAACTTAATATTAAACATTTATGCAATTGTAACCCTCGACCTTTTAGAAGGCTGCAACATCGGTTGTGAGCCGGCAAGAGGTAGTAAACTTTTATCAGCCCACAGCTTTTATTATTATATATTTTTTTATTATTTTCTTTATCATCATATATATATATATATAGAAGACTTCTTTTTGAAAAATTCAAGTATAAATTTGAACTAAGACTAAAATTTTTGCTATATATTACATAAAAATTGTTGATTTAAGTTTAATCTCCAAAAAACAGCATGTATATTAATCTGGTTAAGAGCTTATGGGAGGAAAAGCAACAAGTTACATACATCCTAAGATTTCCAAATAATCCTGGTTTAGCATCCTACTCATACCTAACTCTATCATAGTTCGTTCTTCGCAAATTTTCGCGAATGCTTAGCCTAAAAGTTAAGGAACAAGCTAGAGCTCAACACGCTCGATCGGGTCAAAATTTACTCTTATTCTACCCAGTAGGAAAGTCAAAATTGTGACAAAAACACTTATTTTATTTTTGAAAATTTTTAAATTTTTTCCTCTTTTGAAAATTTTGGTGGGAAAACGGCTACATGAGAACAACGGATAAAGGTAGGCAAGATCATATCGAAGATATACTACCTCATACTAAAATCAAACATTGTCCTCAATGTTTCCTAGCCTAAGACTTAAAAACCCCATACTTGAACTCACAAAGGTCTAATGCATAACCTAAACATGAAGAAAGTATCACAAAAATATTAAGCCGTTTATCAAGTGTGCTAAAAGATAAATGTTAGTTGATAATAATCTTTAGGATATCGGAATTCTCCAAACTAATGGCAAGCAAAGGCTAGGAAGCTCGAGTGGACCGGGACAAAATACCAAACACGAGAGACTTCAAAAAATTTGGGTTCATCCTGCAAACAATCACAAGTACAAACACAACAAGAATCGGAAGAGTACAGGCCTCCTCACAACACATTAGTAATAGAAAATGGATAAGCATGGGGTGCCTCCCACGAAGCGCTTTGTTTTTGGTCACCGAGTCACATAGATTGACTCGATCCCTAAATTCATTCGTCCTTAGGGAAAGTCTGGAGATCTGGGACAACCATTGTTGGTGTGTCCCCTCCGAAGTAGTGCTTAAGTCGGTGGCAATTCACTTTGAAGTTTGATCCATCGGTATGAGATAATTTTGCAGTGCCATATGGAAAAACTTCGGTAATAGTGAAAGGGCCGAACCATCAGGTTTTAAGCTTCCCCGAGAATATCTTTAGACGAGAGTTGAAAAGCAAGACTTGATCACCAACATTAAAAATGCGGTTTTTGATCTTTGAGTCGTGAAGCTTCTTCGTCCTCTCCTTATAAATCAAAGAATTCTCGTATGCTTGATCACGAAGCTCATTAAGTTCATTAAGTTGCAGCTTACGGTGATCGCCCGCGGTTTTAAGATCGAAATTAGCATGTTTTAATGCCCAATACGCTCTATGCTCTAATTCGATAGGTAGATGACACGACTTTCCATACACGAGCTTGTAAGGGGTGCAACCAATTGGTGTCTTATAAGCGGTACGGAATGCCCATAGAGCGTCATCAAGCCTATCGGACCATGAGGCACGGTTTTCTCCAACCGTCCTTTCTAAAATACGTTTTAACCCACGATTCGACACCTCGACTTGACCACTCGTTTGAGGGTGGTAAGCGGTAGCAAGACGATGAGTGACCCCATACTTAGACATTACTTTAGCAAATTTGTCATTACAGAAATGGGTCCCACGATCGCTTATAATAGCTCTCGGTGTACCGAATCGGGCAAAAAGAGATTTCAAAAACTTAACTACAACTCTAGCATCGTTAGTGGGGAGCGCCTTGGCTTCAACCCATTTGGATAGGTAATCAACTTAGTCTAAAAGTTAAGGAGCAAGCTAGAGCTCAATACGCTTGATCGAGTCAAAATTTATGTCGTTATCGGACCCAGCAAGAAAGGTCAAAACATTGTGACAAAACACTTATATTATTTTTGCATAAAATCATAATATTTTTTTAAATTTTGGTGGTAAAAACAGGATTATGTGAAAACAACGACTGCAGGTACAATCAAATCGATAGATCCCCCATACTAGAACTGAACATTGTCCTTAATGTTTTAATAAAGGTTTATACGTAAATCTAAGGCCTTTTATTAAGTATGCTCAAAGATAAACGTTAGTCGATAAGATTTAGGATATTGGATTCCCATAATCATGCTAAGGATTGAAGCTCGAGTGAACGAAGGACAAAACCACGAACACGAGAGGCTTCATAATCCGGGGCAATCTTGGACATACAACAAAAACCACAAAACACAGATAAGTAAGAGGTGAGCTTCCCACAACACACTTATATTTAATAATACTAACTGTAGGATAAGCATGGGATGCCGACCCACGAAGCGCTTATTTTTTTAACCGGAGTCTTAAGCCTCACACGTTCCCCATCCTTGAGCAGGTCAAGAGGATAGAAATGGGAGAAATGGAACAACCAAGATAGACTGTCCTGTCCATAAATCATCATCGGCATTCAGAAAAACTCAGGAAATGATCCTGAAAGCTTTAAAGCCACGATGAGATTAAGAGATGAGGAGATTTCTCTCATTAGAAGCAAGAATACTAGAATTGAAAACTTTGTTCTCATTTTCGGATGAAAATGGAAGCAAAGTGTCAATCACTGGACAACGGGTGAGATGGTGGTAAAAATACTAGGCATAAGAACATAATGTTCAGAAATATCATCCACCACTTTAGCAGTCAAAATTCCCGTATCGGGCTCAATATCAAAGTGAATTCCATCATCATCTGGTGGTTTCGCAGGAGGACGAGGAGATGATAGATCCTAATAACGATCAAAATGAAATGACTCGTTTTCAGGAAGGGAAAGGGAATCATTGCTAAGCAATTGTTCAAGAGAAAGAATATTCCCTTCCGAGTCATAGTCATCATTCTCAATACCCGGTGGTATCGAGTCATCCGAAGCATGAAAACTATTAATCTCTTCCATAAGAGAGTCACTATCCTCAACGGGGATAGGAGATGGAGAGAAAGATTCGATTACAGCATCATAATTTTTAGAATTAAGTTCTTCCGGAGATCGAGCAGATGAATTATCATACAACAATTTCTCAACAAGATGAATTTCTTCCTTTGGATCAAAGTCGGCTTCATCAATTTCTGGAGAAATCAAATCGATATGAGCGAGTTCACTAGAGAACTCCTTGAGAAGAGAATCAAACTTAGGAGAAGAAACTATCGAAGTATCTCGATTAAGCAAAGATTCTATTAGATCAGACTCTGAATTAAAGTGATGTTGATCTATCTTAGTAGAAATGATTTCTTCATCAAAAAGAGGGTTCGAATAAATTTTGAAATTTTCTTCTAGAACGTCCTCATCAGAAAGTGACTCGTCATCACTAGAGGTAAAATCGTTGTTAGAATCAAAGAGAGGATTAGAAAAAGTCGTAAAATCATCACAAACGGGCATATCACACTCACTTTCAATATCGGATAAATCCTCAGATACATCCTAGGATAAATCCTCGGACTCACTTGGGGTTAGGTTAAGGTCCTCAACACTAGACTCATTTTCTTCGTCCGATTCCGTTTTCGAAATAGTGTCAAGGTGCTCATCCTCCATTAAAAGAGAGTCCATAATCGGTAAGTCGGGTGTGATTGCAACTGACAGAGGAAGTTCAAAAATAAGATATCTCAAAGGAATAGAACTTTCCTCGTCATCGTCATCATCATCATCATAGAAAATAGGAGGCTTCCAATATTGAGAACAAACTTTAGCTGCTTGCTCTTCTGCAACATTCTTTTCTTCCTGCTTTTCTTGAACGTTTTTATTTAACTTTTCACAAAGAGCTTGCAAAGCTTGAGAGAGTTTCTCTTCAAGAAGCAATTCCGCCATAGGAGTTTGATGGGTAACGGAATATTGCGGGGGTTGATATTGGTCAAACCCGAAAGAATTAAAATTATAGCAAAGATTAGGATCATAATAATTTTGATTCATCGGTTCACACTGATAACTCTCATGAGGACCCTCGCAATTTTCACAACAAAGAATTTGTTGTTGAAAATTAGGTGAATTTTGTGGAAAAATGTCATCAAAGTTTTGGTTGTAGCAAGGTTTCGGCTCATAGAATATCAATTGTTGACATTGAAAAGTCTCATGAGGACCCCCATCAGGTGTACAACTAAGATATTGTTTGTGGATAAACTTGGTTGTAGTTTGTGGTAAATTATCGTCAAAGTTTGATTGTAACCTGGTTCCGACATAGACAAGCGCGGACTTGTTGGGACAATGTAACCATAATGCTGCAGCGTTTCCACATAACTCACAAGAATACATCTAGGGTTGTGGAGGGTGGTTGAAAAACTTTGGAGAATCATTGAAAGAATTCGGATTTAGATCATTGACGAATGAATTTCCAGTTTTAACACAGCATATAGAACAAACTTCATCCATATAATTTCTCCTACACTGCTCACAAGTACACTGTCGACAAAATAAACTGCCAAACGGACCTCCACACTTAAAACAACCACGTCGGTTGTATGACGACATTAGAATTAAACAATAGGGAGGATAAGACAGATTATTTTTGATTTTTAGGAAAGAAAAAATAAATAAAAATATTTTGGGGAACGATGTCAAAGTGACGTGGTAGCTCTTTAGAAAAACGCATAAAGAAGCGGGGAGCTAGTAGCGCGAAGCGTTTTTAGAAATCATTCTCCTTCGGGGTGAAGATCGTAGGATCAACCCTCCTTATACCTCTCTTATAGTTTGTAATCCAAAGGTGAACCGATTTCACAAGTGAGACAACGGTCGTTTTTGTTGGTTTTTCAATTTTTTTGGTATTTTTGTTTACTTGATAATAGAAGTAAATTTTCACAATAAAAACGATAACTTAATGAGGGAAGGGTATTCAAATCACTATCTTCAAACGTACACTTAATGTTTCACAGCCTTCCCTGGCAGCGGCGCCAATAAATTTGATTCTCAATTAATTATACAAATTTATATATATAGTATATATATATAATATATATATATTATTCTATATATATATATATATATATATATAACAATTGCTTAATACATATATATAATATATAACTAAAGTATCAAATAATAGTAAGAGTGATGGTGAAAAGGTTTTTAAGAAGGAAGATTACTTTTAACCAAAGTAAAATTCAAAACCTTCCCGAGTCGTATCTCGACGAGGCATGAATTGAGAATCGTGAGTAAGTTCGTGATCGCGTGATTGAATGATTCAATGATATTTTTTTGATTCTATTTCTACAATTAAAATGCAATAACAAATAAAGGCAAGCTAAAAACGAAAGCAATTAAAGATTTAAACTAAAAATGATAACGGGAATCAAAACCCGAGCTTTAAAAACCTAAATTATCAAATTTTAACCCTACGAATGCAAATTTAATTTTTAACAGTCCTAAATGATTAAAAATAATTTTAGAAAAAAGAATTATATTTTTTGACTTTTATTTAATTTACTATGAATTAAAAACAGTTTTAATCTAAAAAAATTAATTAAAAATACTAAACTAATTTTTCAAAATTCTAAAAAAATTACAGAAATTACTTTAAACTATTCTAATCCTGGGAAAAATAAAATGGATCCAACAGCTTATTGGAATAAGTTGTAAATAAGCTAAATAAGGTTGTAGGCTTTAAATGGTAAAAAAGGGGTTAAGTATTAAATGTTACAAAATATAAACGAAAAAGACCCAAGGGCGTGGTAGTGGAGTGTGTGTTTAAAACGTTTGGGAGTTAAGGTTGAGGTCCCGGGTTCGAAACTGGGGACTCCCTATACTCCTAAATGTTTTTATTTTTGAAAATTTCATTTTGAAAAAGCTTGTTTATACTAGAACAAGCACTTTTTGTAAAACAACTTTTTCTGAAAGCTTAAAATAAGCTAGAAATAAGCTTTAAAAGATGACAGATTACTTAGAAAGCTTAAAAGACTTTAAGCTTTAACTGATTTGGCTACTAAGCTTGAATAAGCTCAAATTAAGGCCAACTAAGCTACAAGCACTTTAAACCTGACCTAATAAGCAGTCCTAAACACTAAATAAGCAAATCCATTAAACCGTAAACTCATAAATCAGATAAGCAGTTTGGCTAAAAAGCTATCAAAACAGCCTAAGAAGCACTTTTTAAGGTACTTTTTAAGCTAGTAATTTATAAGCTAATGTCTAAAAACCTAAAAACAGATTAAGAATGTCCTCTAAAGAACACATAGAGACTGAAAATAAGAAATTTGAACAAGAAATAAGCTAGGAAAATGAAAATCAAAACAAACAGTTTTAGTATCTAAACTTGGATAGCTTAAAACTTATTTGGCTTTTAGGACTAAATAAGCAACTAGAAATCAAATAAGCTTAAAACAGACTACCCTTTACCTAATAAGCTTAAATAACTTAAAAATAAGCAAATTTAAACAGCTGAACTCAATCAAAAAGCATTTTGACAATATACTTTAAAAACAAATTTTAAAACTAAAACCAGTACTTTTACACTAAGAAAGCTTAACCAAAAAGCTTAACCAAAAAGCACTTATGAAAAGCTATTAACCAAAAACATATTTAGATTGAAGATCAAAAAGCAAATAAAAGCTAAAACTAAGCTAACAAGTTAATGATATAAGCTAGAAAAGGCTTAATGAAAATGACAGTTTGGACTAAAACTTATGTTTTCTTTGTTTTTTTCATGTTTTTATAAAAGGCTATGACAGCTTATGCAAACCTAAATTAAGCTATCTAAATGATGTTTAAACTACAAAATAAGCTGAAACAGATTAAGCTTATACTACAAAGAACTTGTGCACTAATTTTCAGAAACTAAATCTTACTTTAACTACCTTAAAACTAAGATCTAAAACTTGGTTTTAACTTTTGCAAACTGAGACTTATGAAAATTTGACAGATTGTGAAGTAAACTTGAGACACCAATTCACACTTTAAACACAAAACTTCTACTGCATTTTGAGACCAAATAGAGCACAATTTACCAACTCAAATGCCAAAATCTAAGGTCTAAGCCTATTATCTCTAAATCTGTGATTTATGACCACAGATTCATACATTCAATCAACAAACTTATCAAAAATAGATTTAGCTTAATACAAACTTTAAAACTTGATCTTATAACCTTCAAATTGAAGATCAAACTTGATCAAAAGGTTTTTAAGCCTTCTAGCAGTTCTAACTTAGGTTAGAACTGCCAGTGCCAAACACCCCTTTAAGAAGCTCAATTCCATTTTTTAGCTTATAAGACTCAGATTTTAAGCTTATATTCAAGATACCAGATAATGACAAGATTATAATAGGTCTAATAAGCAGATTTTAACTATCAAATAACACCTTTCAATAAGCTATAAGCTAATGCTATATTTTTGGTTTTTATGACAGATTTATATGAAAACTTTAACTAATGATATCAAAACTACAAATAAGCATTAACTAACATCTAAAGACAATAAAAAGCAGATATAAGCAGATTTAAACAGTAAATAAGCACTAAATAAGCAATAAACAGTTTTAAGCTAAAACTTGAAAATAGAGAACTTACAAAAGCCCTTGCTCAAAACAGGGCAAACATGCTCAAAAGAGCTTTGTCTACAAGCTCTAGCTTGTCAAAGACAAGCTAGTAAAAAAACATAAGCCCATCCCTTTTTGGCTTATCATCCACAAGAGTTTTTGAGTGAGTTTTGGTGAAGGCTAAATGGAACTCTTAAACAGTTTAGCTAATAAGCTAAACTATTTAAAGAAGCAGCTTGTTAGTTAATGAGAGAGCTTATATGAAGCTTATCAAACAGTTTTCAAAACAACATAACAGTAACTTAATGACACAATTTTTGAACATAAAATCAAACTTTCGTTAAACTTGGAAAATAAGTATAATACTTGAAAAGAAAAGTTACAATAAGTACTAATATAAGCTAAAAAATGCAAGGTAAATAGATAGTCCTAACACTGCCTTAAGGGCACTATTTATAGATGAATGAAGAGGTATTGGGTCTTGGCCTTGGGCTTCTTATATGAGAAGGATTGGGAGTGCTCCCCAAGTCTTTGAATCTTGGCCCTTGATCTTCTCTTGTATTTCTTTAAGCATCATCACAGCCCTTGATTAAGTATCCAAGTCCCATCCACCAATGATATTTCATGGGATTGCCAAGGTGGCATTGGCACCTTGTGGAGTGGGGAACTTTAAAAAATCATGCAATGATAAAAAACTCAGAAAACTATTTTTAACTTTTTTTTATATTAAAAAACTATTTTTAAAACTAAATTAAAAAGCTTAAAAGTGGATTTAAAAAATCTAAAAATGATTTTAATGCATATAAACCTTAAACTAATTATTTTAAAACTAAAAACTATTTTTTTGTATTTTAAAAAATTATTTTTCTATTTTTATTATTTTTTCTAAAAATTTTAACTACAAAAATTTATAAAAAATTAAAGGAAAAGAGAGAATAATCCAGAAAAATCAACAAAAGTCCTAAATCAAATAGAACCTAGGAAAAATAAGCTTGATTACACAGCTTATCGAATAAGCTGTGTAATAAGCTTAAAACAGCTTATAAGCTAAATAGGAGAAAACGTGTATAAGTATTAAATGTTGTAAGGTTATAACGAAAAAGACCATAGGGCACGATGGTAGTGGTGTGTGTTGTTTATAAGGGTTGAGGGTGTTGAGATCGGGGGTTCGAGCCTTGCTCACCCTCGATTTCTACCTTCCTTTTATTTTTGAAAACTAATAAAAGCAAAGTTGTAGAAAACCTAAAAATAAGCACTTTTAATAAAAAAACTTTTTATGAAAAGCACTAAATAAGCTGAAAACTGGCTTAAAACTTGACAGAATACACTTAACTATCTTTTTGGTCTTATAGAAAACTTTTTAAGCTACAAAACTAAATAAGCTATGAAAAAGAACTATAAGCTAATTTTCCTACCTACCCCTACCATAATAAGCTTAAAATGACAGAAATGAGCACTAGAATATAAGCCATAAGCAGAAAATCTAAATAAGCCCTTAATAAAGCTTTAAACCAAACAACCCCTAGGCAGACTTTGAGCTTAAAATTAGGCTAGCAAATGAGCTTTTTAAGAAGTAAAACTTGCTTTTTCAGATAGCTTAACTCAAAGACTATATGAAAATGCTTTTTGAAAAGACTTTGGAAAACTATAGCTTATTGAAAAAGCTTAACAAAACAGACAGTTTACTCAGCTTTTGCTGAGTTTGGTTTTGGAAAATGAAAAGACAAAATGCTTATTTAAAAGCTAAAAACAGATGACAAGTTAAGCTAGATTTTGAAAACTAAATCTAAACTAATGAAATATGACCTATAAGCTACTTATAATCTGAAAATCAAAAGCTAAATGCTATTTTAACCCACTGAAAATGAAGCTAGAAATTGGCTTTTTTTTACTGATCTACTGCTGATGCACTTGACAATTTTGAACTAAAAACTTAGAATGCAAATGACAGCCTAAGTAAAATGTTTCTACTACATTTAAAACTCAGAATGAAACTAAAATGATTACTAAAAAGCACCTCAACACAAAACTTATTAAAAGAGCTAATGACTTAACTAAATTTAACAGAATCAATCCTAAGCTTTGAGTAAACCTTGAAAACCAAATTCAGCTTTTAAAAACTACTTGAAACTGACTTAATGTCTTAAATTGAACTAATCAAATTGAGCTAAAAGCACAAAAGGCCACTAGGCAGTACTAACTAATGTTAGTACTGCTTGTGCCAAACACCCCCTTAGAACACTAATTTTCATTTTTAAACTAAGAAATGATGAAATAAGCTAAAACAGATGACAATAATGCAAACTGAATTCTAATAAGCTAAGTTCAATAAGAAATAAGCACTGGTACTGAATGAAATAATCTAAACACTTTTGAGCTATATTTTTGGCTTTTTAATGACAGAATTAAAGTAAATTTATATGAAAACTTAAGACAAATTAATAGAAACTAGGATTAAGATGATGAAGCTATTAAAAGACTAAATGAGCACAATTAAGCTAAAGAAAAGCAATGATAAGCTGAAAGTAATTGAAATAGAATTTTAAGCTTTAATAATGAAAAGAAAAGTGTACCTTTGATCTCAGCCCAAACAAAGATCAATTTGCTCTTATTGAGCTGTCTACAAGCTCTAGCTTGTCTAGAAGATAAGCTAGTAAAGTCCTATGAACACTTCCATTGCTAGTTCATCATCCAAAAAGCCAAATCCAAATCAAGCATAGGTATTAAGTTGGTTTTAAGGGTTTGAGTTAATTAGATGGCTTATTTGAGCTCAATCTGAGCTTATAGACTCAGAGAGCTTGTAGAGAGCTTATTAGAGCTTATGTAATAGTAAACAGCTTATGAAAAGTAGGTAAAAAGATTTTTGGAAATAAAGGAGCACAAACAAATTTCATAAAACAAACTATGATTTTATTACTATTTCAAACAGATTACAAAACTTGAAGTGAAATTACAAGAACTTAAAAGAAAATTACATTTAATTAAAAAATTACTTAAACTACTAAAAACTAAAACGGGAAAAGAAGGTGTGTGTGTGTGAATGTGAGAGACTTTATATAGCCTTCAGAGAAGCTTCTAGGTCCTGGAGTTTGTTAGACGCTCCCATAAATCCCTGCCCTTGAATCTTGCCAATCGTTGGATCTCTATTCTTGGCCCTTAGATTGTTTTGATGAGCACACAGATTGCCAGCGTGGCAATCCTTGATGTGACCCTTTGTGCTTCTTTTGGGCATGTTTTAGTGTAAAATCTCCTTTATCCGTGTGCTTCTTCCATATCCCGCGTGTTGTTCTTTGTGAGAAATGGCCAATCAAAGCTCCTTAAAGACGTTTTCTTGTGCCAACATGTCACTTAACACTTGAATTTCATGGCCACGTCCTTAATTGTGATTTGCCCTTTGATTTTGACTCGGGGTAAATCGAAGAAGAAGGTGAATAGTAACAACCACCTTTCGCGCCCTTTTACCCTGTGTACGTTTTTGAGTTTGACTGAGTGGGGGCTTTGACTTGGGCTTTTGGTTATAAAAAAGTATTAGGCCGTGGGGTTGTGGGCTCGGTTTAGTTAATATGGATAGATAACGGGTGATAACTCTTATAATAAAAAGAGTTAACGACCGTTAGGGCTTGGGGGTTATTTTGTAAAATGGTTTAACAATGAGGGCTGTTATGGGTATTTTTGGGATTTGTCATTTAGTGTGTTGACTTTGGTTGACCAAGGGTTGACTTTTGTTGACCTTTGATAGCATTCTCCTGGCTCTTGTATTCTCTTTCATTTTCCGTGTCCGTGTTTGTCCGATTTTGACCGTTTTCTTGAGATTTTTGCTATATTCGTTCCTACACAATCACAAAGACAAAACAAGCAATATACAAGCATTTAAAGCACAATTTTGTCTTTTATGGGTATTTTTGATATCAAAAGGATATGTGTTTTCACACATATCAATGATTCTAACAAATAACATTCCAATTCCATTGGCTTGGTTTGGATAGTGAACTATCACTTATATAAGATACCATAAGCAATAAGTTAGTAAAGTCTCTATGAGCTAGGGTTTAACAAGATCACCATTGCTTTAATCCCTAAGATAGATTATAATCAGTAAAAAGGATGCTTTATGCGGATGCGTCTAATTGTGACAGAACTAGCGTATCTAGGTTTTAGGAAGAAGTACCGCCTAAATCTAGGAATGATATTCCCCCTTGAGATAAGTAATCATTGCACTAATAACAAACTTGCGTTTTAATTGGAATAAATATGGTTAATATGTTTCCCTTACATTAGGCTTCACCGCATCTTTATCTTCTGTCTATCACATTGTGTGTGTTGATTGTCATCAAAACCTTAGGTTAGATATCCAAAACTATGCCAGTCTCTTAGCCTGAAACCCCCCCTATCTATTAGATTTAGGTTAACATAGGTTTAACATAGAATAGAACTAACCTAGATTAGATAACCAAAATATTAATCAATTGAAACATTGTTTCTAGCTCTTAGTGATCGACACCCTACTTACCATGAAAATCCATCTGACCGGGTACACTGCCCGTTAAAGTGTTGTTTTTTTGTAAAGTCGACAAAATATAAAATTAAAACTTGAAATTATAAATTACAACCACACAACGACACATCAAGTTTTTGGCGCCATTGCCGGAGAGTGAAATTGATTTTCTGCATTGTATATTTTTGCATATTGTGTGTTTGTGTGTTTTTCTGCATCGTTACAGTCTGCTATAACTCTTTGAGTCGAATATTCAATATGACGTATTCATCTTCTTGGATACGGCGTATAATTTTTTTTAAACTAATACAGCGTATTCGAATCTATCATCAATACGGCACATTCAGTTGGCGTATTAGGCTATTTGACCATTTTCTTTCCTAGTTATTTTATTACAGGTTAAAATGGACGACCCCAACATTACTATGGAATAATATATCATGCTTGAGGAAGAAAAAGCTCATAGGCGTGGAAAGGTGTATAACTGGGAAACTGATACGTATGGTAAGATCTGGTATGATGAAGACGTTCACGACCTCAGATTTGTTGAAACTAAATTCCCAGCTATATTCTTTAATGACGCGTTTACATCTGAAGTAATGCTCTCCTATGAACCCACGGTAAGTCCTCTTACCGACAATAAAGCTGACTTTAGAATGCCGTTTGACGAATCCGACGATGAAGATTACACGGTGATTTATGACAAAAAATCATTTTCTTATAAAATAATTTCTGTTGACGATTTGAAAACGGATTCGGAAAATGATAATGATTAAGTCAATATGCCTTCGTTTCCATCACCCGAGCCTACGGTCAGTTATTTTGATGATTTAGACTACTTTAAAGATTTTGAGAAAGAATTTCCAGCCATTGTCTACAATGATGGTTTAACGTCTAAATTAGATTTCTTAACTGAACCTTCCATAAGTCCTCAACATGTTGATGAATTTAATTTGAAAGATGAAACATCATTGTCTAAATGTAATGAAGAGGAACAAAACATTTTATACTTTAATGATCTATTTCTTTTTAACGTAATTTATCCCGATAATTCAAAATAGAATAAGGATAATGATTATGATAAAATCGATATTAAACAGTCTTCGGGAGGTAATGTAATCAATACCGATGTTGGTGCCTATGCACATGGGTCAAATAAGCTTTTAGAAACAAGTCATGATAAATCTAATAAAATTTTCAAAGCTGAAACTTTTATCAAGGAATTAAATGTTAATATCATGACTTGGAATCATCTTAACAAAGAGATGTCATTCATTTTCCTAATCAAGAATTTGTATGTGCCATTTGGCATCCCGTTCGACCCGAAGTTGTTTTATAAGGACGGGATTAAATTGGGGCAAGTCTAACTTAAAGACTTTTCTGTAAACAAAAGTGCTTTCCCGAAGACAACCCGGAATGTAATTTTCAATTTTTATTGAGTCTGTCTTTTCAGAATTTTATACGACATATCCAAACCCCATGGATACGAAGTATTGACCTTCTGGAAGTTATCTAGTCTTTATTTTCAGCATAGTCTATACGACGTATTCATTAAATGAATACAGCGTATTCGACACAAGTATTAATACGGCGTATCCTGGGGAATGGATATGGCGTATCGACTTCCTATACAGTCTTAGGTCTTTGTTTCGAGTCTAACCAGCGAATACACAGAGATAGAATTGCACTTGCTTTCTTATGTTTTGATACAGGATCTTACTGAACATAAATGATGAATTTGGTGGAGTGCTTACTTTCTGGAATGCATGTGTGTTGTTGTCATGCGGGCATTCAGACGCATTCTCAACACACATTCTTTCTCATTAAATCAACAATGGAGAATCTACCGAGCAAAATATTATGGGAGTTTCTCATTCTAATTCTTTTTAATTTTCCATTTTTAATGTTTTATTCATACAACGAGGACGTTGTATAATTCAAGTGGGGGGGGGTGGGAATTAGAATGATACTTGTCCTATTTTTTACAATTAAAATGCCTAAATTATGCTCAAATTTAAAAAAATTCAAGCATACTTTTGTGAAATTACTTGTTACATAACCCGCACACAACAACCCTTATTAGATATTGTGAGAATTTAACCTTATCCGTTTCCAAATGTTTACCCAAATTCTACAAAAATATGAGTGTGCCGGTGATGTTGTAAACATTAGAACTTGGCTTGGTATATCTATTCGAGATCACAGTGATGAGTATTATGGATTTAGATGGAGTAGCTTGTTTAATTTGGTAAATTTTTAGAATTACACCCAAAAAGCTTATACATGTTGTTTATTAACTAACTAAATTAGTTAGTTAACCCCCGTATAAACCCTTTGTTTACTCTCACTATAAGAGTAAGATAACCTTAGAACAACCCGTAGAGCAAATCCTTTAGAAATTACACCAACTATTTGTTTCGTTACACCTTTACACCTTAGCCTACCCAGTTAGATTAAGTCCATTTACATTTGCTAGTTGCTTAAAGTGTAAAGTATGTATTTCCCAAGTCTT
>BQNB010082135.1:0-29417 GCA_026074375.1 Tanacetum coccineum | reverse complement strand
ATCGAAAAAAGTAAAAAACCCATGATGGACTCACCAATCCAACCGACCCCTCAATCTCTTTATAAACCATTGAAACTCATTTGTACAAAGACCAACTGTGTGTGTAGCTAACTAACACACTTGCTGACAAATCATCAACCGTCGTTCGCCGCCGTGAAGTGACGTCATCTCCGCCGCAGCTACATCCGAGCAGCTCTGCAATTTCTTGTCTTTCTTCTAGCATACCCTAAGATCACCATATTGTGAAAAATGGTAACAACCATTCATATCTTTTGTAGCAGTGGCATGATTACATATATGTTGCTTCGGTTCGTCATCTGATTGTGTTTTTTTCTTGGATCGAAGTGACAATGGATGAATCTACATGTTGATCTTTGTTATTCTTGTGTTTTTTGGATCTGGGTTATTAGGATATGGTGTTATGAAATGTGGGTTCGAAGTGACAATGGGTTTTTGGATCTGGGTTTTTAGGATATGGTGTTGATGTTTTTGTGTTTATGATTCTTGTGTGTTATGAATTTGGGAATAACGAGGTTGCCTTTTTAGTTACTAAGGCTGGTGATGAGTTTGTTTATTAAACTTTTTATTTAATGTAAAAAGTAAATACGTGGAAATAATTATGCCAGCGTGTCAGTAACAAGTTACGATATTGGTGATATTGAACAAAATTTGAAAGAACGTTGGTGTAGAGAGTACAAAAAAAAGTAAGTTGGTCATTACGATACAAACGAGAAAGTGGGTTGGTAATAAATGACTTTTACCTTTTATTTTTTATGATAGTAGTGTTCATGCGTCGTTTTTTGTTTCGGTTTTCAAAAATCGATCCTAACTGAAAAACTAAATTGATCGAGTCTGGTTTTTTCGAGTTGACATGATAACTCCGGAATTACACAATTTATTTTAAAAAAATAAAAATTATACAGATACTTAGCAAAAAAAATATTTTATGCATAAAAAATGTTTTTTTATATTACGATAATATATAAATATTTAAAATATATATATACGTATATAAATTCAATTTTTTCGGTTCAGGTTGCCAAACCCATATCCAACCCGAAAACCGAATTTGTAGTTCGGTTCGGTTTGGTTGTTTTCCGTTGGGTTCAGTTCGGTTCATGTTTTTCTGCGTTGATGTTTTTTTTATACGTTAAGTCCATTAATTAGAAACGTACTTTTTAAAATTTACAGATCTAGTAAACACACTTGTTTTATTACTAATGCAGGCATCAAACTTTCAAATTTGTAACTATATAGTAAATATGTCATCATGTTACCGGTTGAGAATAAAAAATGACTGACACGTCATTTTTTTATTTTTTTTTCATGACTAGGATTTGTAATTATATAACTATACAAAAGGCAGACGCCCCGTGGGTCGGGTCGCATTAAATTTTTTGCATCATTCCGGTCCCACCCCCACATTAATGCAAGGTTTTTTTTTTTTTTTTTTTTTTTAACATTTACTTCTTTCTTTTTTTATCATTTTTTTTCTGAATTTTTTTTTAAAATAAAACTTTCTTTTTTTTCCCTCGGAATACCCTCTCGCGCTGTTTGAGTCATCGATCTGTTTTTTTATGAATAAAACTTTAAGTTTCCTCAAACCTCGCGCTCCGCTAAGCGTCCCGTTCTTTTTTTCCCTCAAAAAATTTTTAAAATAAAATTTCCTTTTTTTTTCCTCGGGAATACCCTCTCGCACTGTTGGAGTCATCGGTATGTTTTTTTATGAATATTTTTTTAACAGTTAGTTTTTTTTTTTTACCATTTTTTTTTCTCAAAAGTTTTTTAATAAAACTTTCCTTTTTTACCCTCGGATTACCCTATCGCGGTGTTTAGCGTCGGTCTGTTTTTTTTTGATAAAAACTTTAAGTTTCCTCAAATACATCGCGCTGCGTAATCGTCCCGCAAACGGCGCTTCGGTCGCCCATTTTTTTTTACTTTTTTTCAAAAAAATTTCTAAATATAATTTTCCTTGTTTTTCCCTCGGAATACACTCTCGCCATGCATTAAAATGGCCTTTTTGCATTTAGTGTCCATTAAATGGCACGGGGGTGTCCTTCCGATCGGCTTTTTTTTTTCTTTAGAAAAAAAATGTTTTGTTTTGTAAATACTCTCTGCGATTTGTTAGTCAATCTGGTCTGTTTTTTTTTATGGGAATAAAACTAGGAACTAACCACGCGCTTAAGGTGCATTAAGTTGCATTAAATGCACGGGTTGACCCGACCCGGTCCGAACATTTTTTTTGAAAAATTTAATTGTTTTTTTTGCTTCTTTTCCAAAATATTCACTCGAATTTTTTCAGTTTATTCGGTCATTTGTCGGGTCGCCGACCGGTCCCGCATCGACACGTTTTTTTTAATTACGAAATAGCCTCAAATATTTAACGGAAATTACCCCTCGACTATGTGTTAAATTACGAAAAAACTACCTCATTTTGTTTTTATATAAATACATCTTTCCCCACTAGAGGTCGAGTTAGTATTTTTTTAGATGCACAAAACAGTGCTTGAAATCGGTCGTTACTTAACGACCTTTAATTTTTTTTTTTTACAAAAATATACCTTTACTAACACGTACAACCAAAAACACCGGCCGCCAAACATCCCGCAGCAGAGCGCGGGTGAACCTAACTTGTTTATTATAAGATGCTGACTGGCTTTAAAAAACACTTCAATAATTCTTTTACTAACATATCTAAGTTGACTTTTGACTTTCTCTACCATCTTCAATAATTCATTTGCTCCGGTGACAACCCAATACCACGATGGATCTTCTAGTCCCCTCACCATCGGATTTCGGCCACGTCCATCAGATTCCGACAACATAATAAAACTCATAAGAATCCATATATCAAACATATACACTTTTTCATTCGTTACAAAAAAAACATATACACCTTTGCTTAAGATCTTGGAACAAAATGCAAACCCAAACTGAACCAACTTGGTTATATATTTTTTTATTAGATCACGTTTATCAATGTCAAAAAAAAATCAACCTAACATGTCATGTCATTTTGCAACCCAACATGTCTACTGCCTCATTGAGGTAGCAAGAACTTCCAAGTAGTTTGACAAAAAGCAACAAAACCACAAAATAAATTCATTAGGCTGGAAACACAAGACCAATTCCAACATGTCGACAAATGAAACCAATTCATTAGGCTCGAGAAAAAAGAAAACTTCAAACCAAAAACAAAGATTTCACAACAGATAATGAGGACGAATTCGTAGATCTGAAACCAATTCATTAGGCTGGAAACCCAAAAACCAATTCGTAGATCTGAAAAATTAAACAATAAAATAAAATATTGGCTATATAACCTCTAAAGATATAACGAAAAACAAAAGACAGTGAGGACGAAGATTGTGATGGCCGGAGGTGGTTGTGGCGGTAGAAAGTGATCTGTGGGTGGCAGCGAAAGAAGGGCGTATATGTCGGCGGAAGAGGGTGCAACGGACGACGGTGGTTGGTGGTTGTGGTGGTTAGATGACGAAAGGGAGTTTAAGGTCTTAGTGTTTGTGTTTATTTTGTGTGTGAAGAGGAGTATGAAGATGAATGGATTATTTTTTTTCCAGATCGAGATTTATTGATATGATGATGATGATTTGGTAGGTGTGAGGGAAGATTAATAAGTCATATACTAGTAATATCTACCTGGATTATACACGTCATTTAAAATATATCATGTGTAAATTTTTTGATGACATGGAATCTTAACCGGTCATATTTATTAAATATATAAACACTAACAAGTTACTATTACTATATCGGTAATAAAACAAGTGTGTTCACTAGATGTGTAAATTTTGAAAAGTACGTTTCTAATTAATGGACTTAACCCTTTTTTATTATAATCCTACTTTGAGTCATTTTCTTTCTTGGCAGGTGTTTGAATTTTTGAAAATGAAAACCTCAGTTTTTATTGTTTGAGCAATCTACTTTCGTGTAAGATCAACCCATATCAAATACTACTCAAATAGGATTTACAGAGCCATGAACATCATAGCAATGATATTAAAACAATTTCAAGCAGTAAAAACACATCGCCTCCTACAACACATTATTAATACCATGGCTGATTACTTATTCAGTGTCACAAAATCACTTTCAAACCCAACATCCGAACACCCCCTTTGGTATCCCTCACTACTCATTCACAAAATCACAATATCACTTTTAAAACCACTAATATCCTACTACTTCGATTGACAACTACAGCAACAGCCACACAAACCTTCATCTAATATTTCTCATGATATCATGCTTCGTGAATCGTGGGTAGTATAAATCTTACAAATAATACACTGTATCAATCATCCTTAAAGAACTTTGGAACTAAACAACATAATTGCCAACTTATCATATTACATTCAAAATACAAGGGCGAAATTTTATGGCATAAAAAAGATTATGCCATCAATTCTAGAGAGCCTAAATTAAGAATGGTATGCTTTAATATCGTTAAAATGCATTGAAACAAGATGGAATTGATAGTCACCTGGATTTGGTTCCTAATAAAAACATTCTTCTTTGTGAATCCGTTAATTATAGTATTTATTTTTGCTTAATTTTCTTATTGTGTACTTTGTAAATGTTTGGGTTAAAGGATTTATGACCATTTTTTTCATTATGAGATCATTTTGTATTTTCTTCCTTGCCTTTTTTGTAAGATCGTGGATCGGGTTTATTAGATAAGAAATTGATGGTGGTTATATATTTGCAACATGAAAATGAAAGATTAAACAGTGAGCTTGCCGGATAAAATGGAGATAGCCAAAATATTAGCCGGAGAAGATTTGCATAACGTTGATCAAGATGATGCAGTGGTGATGACAATTGACAACTAAGATATGCCACATAAACATAAAAATAAATAAAAATGGCAAATAAGCAACTTTTACCTGTTGAAACCGTAGCAGGTCATCATTTTCTGATAATATAAAAAATTCGAAAGTTCGTATACTAGATTGGTAATAAAAAAGTCCGTTACCTAGATGTGTAAAATATCAAAAGTACGTTGGTAATATATAGACCTAACTCCTAAAAATATATTAACACACCATAAGTCCCACTTTGTTTGTCCAACAAAAAAAATACAGTTTAAGTAGTTAGTCTAGTATTTATCAGTTATATTTTGTTACTATTGTATTTAAAGAGACAATAGCAGTGAGTAGGGCTGAGCATATTGGACCGTCGACCGGATTAGATCGAGAAGCCAAATCGAACTGGACCGAACATATTTCGGTCCGGTCTTCGGTCCATGTTTTTCCTTAAATTCGGTCTTCGGTCCGGTCCGATCCGTTTCGACCTTACAAAAGGCCCGACGATTATGCTTTGTTGGACCAAAGACCGAACCGGTCCGGACCGACCCGTTCTAGACCGGACCATTTCGATCCGTCCCTCGATCCGGCGTTTTGAACAAATTGAGTCCGATCCGGTTTTCGAATCGTACACCCTTAGCAGTAAGTGCTATCACAATCGTCAATTAAGTGAAGCTTTAATTTTTCAACACAATCAACATTAGAACAAACATAATATAATAGACTAACTAACTTCACTAACAAAATATAACCAACACAAACATAAGTCATAATATACCTTTTTCACAACTATATCAGTCGTAAACGCGTGAGAGAGGTGAGTATTTTAAGAAAGACGCGTCACCACAAACGCGTGGGTGAAGATCTATTGTACAATATCCTAAAAGCATTATGAAAGACGACAAAATTGGAATTGGGTTTCTTCGGCTTCCTAATAACGGGCCCAATGATAACTTGAAAGACGACAAAATTGGAATTGAGTTTCTTGGGCTTCCTAATAACGGGCCCAATGATAACTTGCTTTTAATTTATGCTTTGGTAGTTTGGTAGTTTGGTTGGTGTATAAAATATATACAGTATTATATTAAATAATAACATTATAAAGTAATAACTGATAAACTTCACGTGATTAAAAGCATGAACTACATTATCCTCCAATGCTCGAGAACAGTAACACCCTCAAAATCAGGTAGCAGCGGAATGGTAACAATGGGGTGCTACGTCAAAGTACAACAATCAAGATATAGGCAAATCAAGATATATGGTATAAGAGGGACCTTAATTTTGGGGCCGTTTTATGATAAGGAAATTTTCATTACGATGCAATAGCAAAAATATCCAGAGCTTCATATCCATTTAGGTTCTCATGGTTTTTAAAAGTCATAAAAATATTTCCCATGCCGTTTTTATATTAAACCCAAAAGGGATTTCAATTAACTTACCAAAAGGTTTGACTTAAGATTTTATTAGATTATAAGTCTTGCAGCGGGAAATTTATACTAAAACACAGGAAATTTCCATCTTTCAAATTTGATATTTCCAGTCCACGGCTCCCATCCATAGGGCTTATTACCTTTTGGACCTGAAAAAAATTAATAACATGGGCTATAAAGGTTCAATCACCAAAGGTTGAGTGATATCCCATTAGGGTTTGAAAGCTTATAGGTGAAAAACAGCTTATAAAAATTAAAATGAGAATTTTATTAATACTCAAAACATATTACAATTCTTTATAGAAACGACTATAAGCGCTTGAAAAAGTAAAATTACATTTAAAAAAACTACATAAGCTATTTTACTAAGAAAAATTACAAGGAAAAAGATATATGTGTGTGAGTGAGGAGCTCGTATTTATAGCCACCAGGGAAGCTTCTAGGTCTAAATTCAGTTACACCTCCTCTCAATCTTGTCCGTACATTCCTTCAATCATTGGATCAACACTTAGGGCCGTTGGATCAAATTATAGCTCACATGGATTGCCAGCGTGGCAATCCGTGATGTGACACCTTGTGCTTGTTTTAGGCAGGCTTTAGTGTAAAATCTTGCATCTTTGTGTGTTTCTACACAATCCACGTGTGATTCCCTTGTGGGTATTGGCCAATGAGAAAGCTTGGTGATGTAATAACTCTGCCAACATGTACTTGAGCCCTTGAAATAGCTTGCCACATGGTCAATTTTGATTTGCCCCTTGTTTTTACGCAGGTAAATCACGAAGAAGAAAGTGAATAGTAAAAACAGACTCTCGCGCCATTTTTAAACTATAAACGTTTTAGGAGGGTGTTTGACTGGCTTATATTTGGGCTTTTACTTCGGGTTATTTGAAAAGAAATGGGCCTTGGCTTATAGTTAACGGGTGTTAACTATAAAAGGTTTTAGCCCATTTAAAGTTAGGGACCATTTTTGTAATTTTGGAATTTTCAGGGACTGCTTTGGTAATTTTGAGATTTTTGTCTTTTTGTGATCTTGACTTTGGTTGACCAAGTTGACTTGAGTTGACCACTTTTGACTTTCTTCCGGCTCTTTGCGTGCTCTTCCATTCCCGTGTTCGTGTTTGCCCGGTTTTTGACCATTTTCTTGGGTTTTTTGCAATATACGTACCTACACAATCACAAAGACAAAACAAGCAATATTCAAGCATTTTATGCACAGTTTTGGTCTTTTTAGGGTCTATTTTGATATAAAATGGATATGTGTTTTCACACATATCAAGCTACATCACCATCTAATCGTTTTAGTGAAATCATATTTATAAAGTAAAAACGTTTATAAGTATACTTTAGTAAAACTGGCGTAACTTTCTCGTTTTAAGTCCGTTTCTTTCGTTTCTTACGTCCACGCCTTCGTATTAAGACGAGTTATCAAAATATAACATTTTCAAAATTTGAGTTTTTCTGATGAATAGTGATTTTACTGTTCATAACAGTTATATATTTATTTTTATAGATTTAGTTATCGTAAATCTCGTAAATGTCGTAACTTATTCGTTATAGATCCGTTTTTAGCGATTCTTTCGAGCACGTCTTCGTTTTTAAAAGTTTTATCATATTAATGATGTTTTCATAAATTAATGTCCCTGATGAACAGTAACTTTTTATAAAATTTATTTTATAAAACCCGGTATTAACGTAAAACGTATATTTGTCGTATCTTTTTCGTTATAAATCGGTTTTTCGAGTTTCTTACCTTTTTGGAATCGTCATGAAGTGTACTATCTTTCTAAATCATAAAGTGTCTGTTATCATACACGAATCAAAACAGCCCCTATATATCTTTTGGGGTTTATTTATATAACTTTGTTTTTATATACTTTTTAACTACAAGTTTATACTTGAACTTTTTATACTTAAACCAAGAGTGTACAACACTTATAAATCCATTTTAACATGATATTACCAATATCATAGCATATGTAAAAGTGTACAAAATGATGATCACAAGTAAAAACTCTTTTTACATGTTTAAAAGTATCCTAGTGGTGATTTTACTACATAGAACACATAAACACATAAAATGATAAATGTAAAGACATAAAGGGTTTTAGAGCTTACAAACACCTTAGTATATCTTAGAAATGATGTGTGATGGCTTGTATATGTTGAAGAAAAATTTGTATGGATTATGTAAAGGGGTGTTTTGTTGCCGTGAGCTAGAGAGGAGGAGGGAGAAGAGATTTTTGTGAACTTTCACCTTAGAAATGAAGAGTGTGTGTTCTTTCTTACTAGCTACTTTCCTTATATACTTCTTGGACTTAGATGAGATCAAGACTAGATTCATAAAAACACCATGAGGGTTTTTAGGGAAGTACTTGGTCCTTGTGATTAATGTTGTGTTTTTATGTTTCCAAATGAGGACATCATCCCATGGATTTAAGGAGGTGTGTCTAGCTAGTTATTAATAAAGGAAAATGAAAGTATATATTGATAATGTATAAGTTGTAGTTTGTAAATAAAATGCATAACTTTGTAAAGTGTATGTATTTGTCTATTTGTTTCGTGTAAGGTTCGGCTCAAGTG
This sequence comes from Tanacetum coccineum, assembly GCA_026074375.1. Classification (NCBI taxonomy): domain Eukaryota; kingdom Viridiplantae; phylum Streptophyta; class Magnoliopsida; order Asterales; family Asteraceae; genus Tanacetum; species Tanacetum coccineum. Next base: position 20,581 of record BQNB010082135.1, on the reverse strand, counting down.
ATGAATGTAGGTAAAGTTTTATAAAACTTTAAGCATTAGATATAAACATAGGTATTTGTTGAAGCGTAGAAAAGTTTTGGTGATTCCGGGAATACCTAAACGTAATTTATCGCGAAACGTAACGTTTTACGCAACCAATAAAAATAAAATATAAAAAGTTTATTATTACTTTCGTAAAAATAATATAATGCTCGCTTGACGAAACTTTTATTCGTTTGGTGTCCGTTTACGTTGATTGTTAATTTATAGCTTACGCGATTTAACTTAACTAATAAAATTAAAAGTAAACACGTACGAGAAAGAAAAATAATAATTAGTGAAATATATGACGTCGTAAATGACCTGAAAATACAGAATGTTACAGTTCCCTTCGGTTAGAAGAGCCTTGTCCTCAAGGCTCAGGTTGCAACACCTAGAGGAGGTACGGTTTCAAAGAAGAGATGCGGATATTTCTTCCAGAATTGGTCTTCATGTTCCCAGGTATACTCAGCTCCTTGCCGAGAGTTCCAACGAACTTTGACCAATGGGATTCTTCTTCGCTTTAGCTTCTTCACATCCCGCTCTACGATCTCAATAGGCTCTTCAACAAATCACAGATTTTCATCAATCTAGATCTCATCCAAATGTACTTGAACATCTGGCTCAGCCAAGCATTTCTTGAGGTTCGGCACATGAAACGTGTCGTGGATACAACTTAGCTCCTAGGGTAACTTCAGCCGATAAGCCACCGGTCCAACACGCTCTACGATTTCAAATGGTCTCACATATCGTGGTGCTAGCTTCACTTTCTTACCAAATCGTACCACATCCTTCTATGGAGATACCTTAAGTAACACTTGGTCTCTAACTTGGAATTCAAGAGGTTTACGTCTCTTATCAGCATAGCTTTTCTGGCGACTCCTAGCCGTCTTCAATCTTTCCTTAATTTGAACAATCTTTTCAGTTGTTTCTTGCATAATTTCTTGTCCAATAAGCTGACTTTCTCCAACTTCAGTCCATATCACGGGGGATCTATATTTCCGCCCGTACATAGCCTCGAATGGTGCGCACTTAATGCTTGTGTGGTAACTATTATTATAGGAAAACTCAATCAATGGAAGATGAGTATCCCAACTGCCACTAAAATCCATAACACAAGCTCGAAGCATATCCTCCAGCGTCTGAATAGTACGCTCACTCTGACCCAACACTTTCTGAAAAGCTTGCCATAAGTGTGATGTGAATCGACCATCACGGTCTGAAATGATTGACACCAGCACACCATGTCTTGCTACAATCTCATTGGTATAAATCTTTGCTAATTTCTCCGTCTTGTAGTCTTCATGAATAGGTAAGAAGTGAGCCGACTTGGTCAATCTATCATCTATCCACAGCGACCCAAATCGTATCATGCCCACTGCTACTTTTAGGAAACTTAGTGACAAAGTCCATTGTTATCTTTTCCCATTTCCACTCAGGAATTTTTGGTTGCTGAAGAAATCCTGAGGTTTTCTGTATGTTCGGAGCTAAATCTTAGAACCGTAAGACATCTGCTAACGTACACAACCAATGTCTCCTTCATACCAGCCACAAATACAATTCTTCCAGATTGAGTACATCTTATCCGCACCCGGATGAACTGACTATCATAGAAGTGAGCTCATCCATGACAATTTCCCTTACACCACCAACTGGATGGAATCCATGATACGATCAAGAAGTAAAATTCACCATCATTCTCGTGCTCAAAGCGACTTTCTAATCCTCTTAGCCATCAGTTGGGGAGCTTTGATATCCCTTGGAAGCGTCGCTCTGTCTTCCAAAATCTTAGTCTAAGTCCATAATGAAATAGTAATACTCATAACACGTACTCGTCTTGGCTTGAGTCTTTCTTTCCTGCTCAAGGCATCTGCCACCACGTTCGCCTTGCCAGGGTGGTATTTGATCTCACACTCGTAGTCGTTGAGTAGCTCGATCCATCGCCTTTGGCACATATTTAAATCCTTCTAGTCAAATAGTACTGAGACTCTGTGTCAGTGATGATAACACTTTTCGTCCCCATAAAGGATAATGTCTCCATATTTAAGAGCGAACACCACCGCACCCAATTCCCAGAGTCATTGGTGGATAAATTTTTTTCTCGATGCTTCTTCAACTGTCTTGACGCATATGCTATAACTTTGCCCCGCTGCATCATCACGCTCCTAAAACCTTGTTTTGATGCATCACAATAGACAACGAAAGCGTCGGGGTCCATCGTGCTGCTACACAGGAGCATTGCATATTTCTCGCTTTAGAATTTGAAAGCTTCATCTTGTTTATCGCCCCACACATAAGCCTTATTCTTCTGAGTCAACAAGGAGAGGGGCTTGGCGATCTTGGAGAAATTCTCAATAAATCTACGGTAGTAACCACCAATCTTAAAAATGAACGGATTATCAGTGACGTTTCCATGAGTCTTCCAGTTCTTGACCGACACAACCTTGCTAGGATTCCACGTGGAATACCGACACGTATGACCACTGTCCTAGTGAATTGGTACTTCTTGTAACAAAATTCGCACTTTGAAAATTTGGCGTACAACTTCTCCTTCTTGAGTAAGTCCAAAATCGTCTTCAGGTGGGCTTCATGCTCTTCTTCTGACTTTGAGTAGATTAAGATGTCGTCAATGAACACAATTACGAATTTGTCCAAATACGGCTTGCAGACACGGTTCATTAAGTCCAAATGGCATGACTGTGAACTCAAAGTGCCCATATCGGGTTCTAACCGGCGTTCTTCGTGTATATCTATCCTTCGGACTCTCAACTGATGATATCCTGAGCGAAGATCTATCTTTGAGAAACAACATGCACCTTGTAATTGGTCAAACAAGTCGTCAATTCTGGGGAGAGGGTAACTGTTCTTTATAGTCAACTTGTTTAGTTCCCTGTAGTCAATACACATTCTCATCGAACCGTCTTACTTCTTGACAAAGAGCACGGGCGCTCCCCATGGTGAGTGACTTGGTCGAATTAAACCCTTCTCTTGAAGTTCTTTAAGCTGGTTCGATAATTCTAACATTTTTGAAGGGGCTAACCGGTATGGAGATCTAACAATTGAGGCGATGCCCTGTAATCAATCATGCGAAATTCTATCTCTCGCACAAGAGGTAAACCTAACAGACCGTCTAGAAATACCTCGGGGAAGTCTCGGATAACACGTATGTCATCAAGCTTTTTCTCATCAGCCTTGATACATGCAAGTGAACGAAGATCCTTTTCCGGCCTCTCGCCTTAAACTTCAATAATCTTGCTATTCGGAAGAGGAATACGGATAATCTTCTCATAACAATCGATGAGAGCTCGTGGTATACCAACCAATCCATTCCAATGATAACATCAAAAACTACCTAGCTGGGTTGGCAACAAGTCTATTTTGAACACGTGATTACACAAGACTAAGGTGCAACTACGTAAAATGGTATTGGTGCTAACAACTTTTCCGTCTGCTAATTCGATTTCATAACTAGTATTTAAAGTGGCTGGGGCAATATCAATAAAATGTGTAAACGCAGAAGATACAAAACTCTTCTTAAATCTCCTGGCGGCATGATTCTGGCAACACAAGAACACAATTCGTTGAGAATTTTGTAAAAGTATGCAGAGTCATGACACATGGTTACAATAACAATAGAATGGACATAAATTCATCAGAAATTAAATCAGATAGTTCCGATATTTATATAAATGATCCAATAAAAGAGTTATGTGAATGTCAAAAGATAGACATAAGAGATCGAATTTTAAACCAGTATTTATATATAAAAAGATTTATATAAAATGCAATAATGACAATCAAAACAAGAAAGTAAGGAACAGGGAATACGCGCGGCGTGGTGATATCAGATAGCGATGAAGGAATTCTGTATTATAAAATGAAAGAAAAAAACGTTTAGACTTTGTGGTTATGACTAGGTTTTTGAAAATGAATCCAGTCCTTATAACCTTGGCTCTGGGTACCATCTGTAACACCTCAAAATCAGGTAGTAAAACAGCGGAATTGGTAACAATGGGTGCTACGTCAAAGTACAACAATCAAGATATAGGAAACGACCATACATGGACGTTTAAGACAAGATTTCATTCGATGCCATAGAAAAATATCAGAGTTTATACATTAGGTCTCGTATGTTTTAAAAGTCATAAACATTTCAAGTGCATATTTAATTAAACAAAAGCTTCATAATACCAAAAGATGACTTAAGTTTTTAAAGATAATAAAAGTTGTCATAGCCGATTAGATAAAACACGATGAATCCGGTCTCATTGATATCCCGCCACGCTCCCCGTCCAATCTTCATACCCTAGGACCTGAAATTTACATGCTAAAAGTCAACACAAAGGTTGAGTGAAATCATAGGTTTATCGGTAAAAAGGGTGGACCACAAGATCGAAGTAATAGTAGACTCTGAAACACATTCAGTAGTCCAAAACGTTTATTATTGCACTAAGCTCATGACCCCGAAGCCTTAACTAGATTTGTGCCCCAATCAGAATATAGGATGCTTGCCAACAACCTAACACCTCTCAATGTTAATGTACCCGATCAAACTAGTGACCCAAGTAAAAGGTGGGATTGTCAGTCCGATAGATTCGAATCCACAACACTCGCCTTACTACAATAGCAATTAACGTTCATGATAAAAAGGGACTTCCGGCAATAAGGTAACTTAGCAATAATAATTCAGGCAGTAACAGGATAGCAAACACTATGTAAACACTTAAAAAACACTTGTCCAATATTAAAACAATCAATGTACATACACCCAGTAGATTTGTTGAAAAACAATCACTTAGTAAAAAGTGGGTATATATCTATTGAACACACCTTCGAGTTGAATAGAAATCAACAAGTATTCACAAAAATAAAAAATGTGTCACGAAAGATACCGAATGCAACCTAATCCACTATAGGTCTATAAGAACTTAAACACTTTAGATTATTAATATAGGTCTTATAGCTTCATCATACTTAATGTATGGTCTATCCTAATAAGAGGTAAAGTATGAACGTATATATGGAGCAAGACACTTTTTAAAACTCGTAATCCAAATCACTCGACGATACGCCACCCCGAAGAGGCCTCAATTATTAAACACTCCTAAGTAATAAAGCATTTGCTTAAGACCCATATATAGGTCCATATATATTTCAATCGCCATCTAATTGTGTTGGACAAAATGTGTATAAATACGTAAAAAACGTTTATAAATTACCGTTATAGTAAAACAGCGTAATCTTTCGCGTTTTTAAGACGATTTTGACGTCTTATGCGCACGCTTTCGTTTAGAAATTTGAGTTATCATAATTTGACTATTTTCATATTTTTTTGCCGCCTCTGATAAATAGTACTTTTTACTGTTCACATCATTTATAAAGTTATTTTATATTTTTAATTAACGTAAAAACCGTAAACGTCCTATTTTATTTCGTTATACTCCAGTTTTTAGTGATTATTCGAGCACGTCCTCGTAATTGAAGTTCTACTTTATTTATAGAGGTTTTAAAAAAAAAATTATTTCTGTCATGAACAGAACTTTTATAAAAAATAGTTTTATAAAGTATTAATTGTCGTCAAACTCGCGAAATTCATAACTCGTTCGTTATTAATTAAAAATTTACGATTCTAATCATTTTGAATCCAAAAATAGTAAATTTGTTTAAAAATGTCAAACTTGCTTGTTAGAATAAGTTTTTATAAAAGTTTTTATAAATATTACTTTTACGACTCCGTTTATAACGTTAACTTGTTTTTAACCGTATCTTTTTCGTTTATGTAATCCATTTTGAGTTTCTTATCTTTTTAGAATCGTCATGAGACGTATTATTTTTATATAATGTCAAATCCACTGTTTGAAATTTGAATTATAAACAGCCCCTTAAGAATCCATACTTATACTTTTATTTAAAGCTTATTTTATGTACTTTTACTTTTGTAACTTACCACAAGTCTCATATGTCATAAGTATTATATGTGATACATATAATATAGTCCATTAGTTCATCATTTGAACAAATGTCCAAGGTAACAAGATTAACAAGTCCATAATAACACTTAAAAATTATAACTTCATTAAGTAAACCCTAATTTACTAGTTTATCCATAATCATTTTTATAGATAAGCCAAGTGTGTACAAGTCTTACAACCATTTTGTAAAACTTCAATAACCATCCATATACATGTGTACAAATCATAAATTCATGTAAACAAGAAAACTTACTTTTAAAATGTTAAACATATCCTAAATGGCGATTTACTACTAGCACATCATATACATAAAAACTCCATAAAATAAAGAATAAAGGTATATAGAATAAACCTTATGATAATGATGATGATTAAAAAATAGGTTTTAAACCTTGTTTAGCCTTTAATGTCCAAAGCTTGCACAATATGAAACCCTAACTTTTCCAAATAAACCCAACCTTCCTTTACTTGATTTAATACTTGAAATGTTAAACCATACTTGGAAACATCTTTAAGAATACCTTAGGATGATGTGTGTTATGTGTGGTTTAGGTTGTATAACATTTCGTATGGTTTTAGTTGGGAGTGTGGTTTGATGCCGTTGGGCTTCATGGGGAAAAAGGTAAGGGTTTTGTGATTTTAGCTAAGTGATTCTAATTATGGATGGTGTTTCCTATCTCTAGTATGGCATGATCTATGGTAAAGTCTTGGTTCAAAATTGCAATAGTTAGTCAAGAAACATGTTCATGAGTGTCTATAAGGAAGAAAAAAGATAGGTCATGGAAACAAGTATGGCTATGTTAAATGCAATGTGAAGTACAAAACAACTTGCAAGATTTTTCTATATATCTTTGTGTATAAATTGCAACAATTCGGCATATGTATGATAAATATTGATATATTTTTTGTAACTACTATGTATTGGGTATAAAAGTGGGTATTGTTATGAAGCGTAGAAAAGGTTTGGTGATCGGTATGCCTAAACGTATTTTATTGCGAAACGTAAACGTTTTACGTAACCAATAAAAATAAAATATAAAAAAGTTTGATTATTACTTTCGTAAAAATAATATATTGCTTGCTTGACGAAAACTTTAATTCGTTTGGTGTCCATTTACGTTGAATGATAACTTTTAGCTTACGCGATTTAACTATGTAATAAAATTAAAAGTAAACACGTACGAGAAAGAAAAAAAATTAGTGAAATATATGACGTCGTAAATGACCTGAAAATACGGAATGTTACAAAAATGGTAGCATACATCGATGTGCTTTGCTCTTGAGTGTTGAACATTGTTGCAGCATAGAGCAATTGCACTTTTGTTGTCGCAGTACAGAAGAATCTTATTGAATTGAAAGCCATAATCTATTAGTTGTGAACGCATCCATAGGATTTGAGCACAACACCCAAATAAGGCAATATATTCTGCCTTTGTACTCGAGATCGCAGTGCACTTTTGTTTATTGGAAGACCAGTTAACAAGTTTGTCACCTAAGAATTGAGAGCTTCCTGATGTACTCTATCTAGTGTCCTGACACCCCGCGTGATCTGCGTCTGCATATGCTGTTAGAGACATACCGATATCCTTCGAGTACCAAAGACCCATGTTAATGGTTCCCTTTAGGTATCGAAAGATCCGTTTAACCACATTTAAGTGCTTTTCGGTAGGCTTTGCCTGATACCAGGCACATAAGCAGACTGCGTAAATAAGGTCGGGTCTACTGGAAGATACATGAGAGAACCAATCATGTCACAGTAAAGTGTAGCATCAATTGGTATCCCCTGTAGATCTTCATCCAGATTATTCTTTTCCACCATAGGTGTTTCTACAGAATCACTAGTTAGCAAACCATATTTTTTAATAATTTCAGAAGCATATTTTAATTGGTTTAGGAAGATTCCTCTGGACTTTAAGAAATTTGTAATCCTAAAAAGAATGGCATTTGCCATGAAAAGAAAGAAAAAAAAATATATATATAAAAATATATATGGGGGGGGGGGGGATTATATATTATTTTGATTTTTTTGTTTTTTTTTTTTGTTTTGAGGTATGAGGGTTAGGTGGGGGAAGATTGGTTATTTAGATGGTGTTTATATGTGATGGTGTTGTGGTGGATTATTTGTTTTATTATAACATAAATTTGTACCAGTAATAAGTTGTTTCTTGCTTTTCATGTGAAAGCATCAGATCAAGTGCACCTTTGGAGAAATGTTATGAAATGAGGAAACTTAACAGCATGTCGTACCATGCATGTGGTGCTTGTTTGAGACCGTAAAGAGCCTTTTTAAGCTTGTACACATGCGATGGGTTGTCCTGATCAACAAATCCTTCTGGTTGAGAAACGTAGACCTCTTCTTTAAGCCCACCATTTAAGAATGCCGTTTTGACGTCCATTTGAAAATTCGTCATATTCTTGTTGGCTACATTTTCTACAAAGATACGGATGGCCTCTATTCTTGCAACCGGTGCAAATGATTCCTCGAAATCGATACCCTCCTCTTGATTGAATCCTTGAGCACTAGTCTTGCCTTATTCTTTAGTACCCCGCAAAATTCGCCAGTCTTGATCTTGTAAATCCATTTTAGTTTGATCAACATAACTTTGTCTAGACACGACACTAATTCCCAAACTTGTAGCCTTTCAAATTTATGAATTTCTTTTTTGCATTGCATCAATCCATGACGGTTTGTGCATTGCTTGTTTGAATTTTTTTGGTTCTACAGAAGTTAGGAAGGCATCAAAATAACACCACATGACATCAGTCTGTAGTTGCTTTCTGGTGGAGACAGAACGATAAGGATCTCTGATTACGTTTGCTATATGATGATCTGAATGGAGTGTGGATTGGTCTCATATTAGATGATGTCCATGAGAAGTTGAGTCTTCATAAAGAGATTTATGAAGTGGATCATCATGAAAATGTGGTGTTTTTGGTGATTCTTCAAAACCTTGAGAAATAATTAAAGAATGTTCTTGATCTTGTGTTGATGGGATACTTGTTGATGGAGCATCTTGGTCAATTGACGTAGACACAAGTGAACCGGCTAAATCAACAGCTCTTGGTGCAGTAGCGACTGGAACTGGAGAGACAGCAATTGTTGGAGGATTAAAGTATTCATCGAACATAGGTTGGAACAAATAATCCCAATCATCTCTTGATGGTGGATTACAAGGTTGTTGAAGAATAGGGTTTGAAACGAGTCCTGAACTGGATGTTGCAGGAGTCATAGATTGAAGCCCGAGTCCTGAACCGAGTTGTTCAGAAGCCATTGTCGTCAGCTCATCAAAATTAACATTAATGGTTTCAATGATTTTTCGGGTACGTCGGTTGTAGATACGGTAAACTTTCTTCTTGGGTGCATAGCCAATGAAAATACCTATATCAGCTTTAGCTTGAAATTTGCCCAAATACTCACTATCATTGTTTGGATAGCAAAGTGCACCAAAGACATCAAGGTAGGATAAATTGGGTTTTCTATTATGTAAGAGATCATAAGGAGTTTTTCTATGGCGTCGTCGTATAATGGATCGGTTTTGGGTGTAACATGCGGCAGCAACTGCCTCGGCTAATAAAAATAAAGTAGCTGTGCGAGATTAACGTACGAGTGGCTTAAACAAGCGTAAGATTTCACCTTTCAACAACACCATTTTGTTGTGGAGTTCGCGCAATCGATGTTTCATGAGAGATGCCAACCTGTTCATAGTAGTCTCGTAGGGTTTGATTAACAAACGCAGTTCCATTATCTGTATGAATGTTCCTAACAATTGCATTCAATCTAACTTGTATCATTTTCAGAAACTTGATTATAAAATCAGAAGTTTCATCCTTTGATGCTAAAAACTTTACCCATGTGAACCGAGAGTAATCATCCACAATGACTAGGATATACTTCTTCCCATTTACACTTGCAACACGCATAGGCCCACAAAGATCCATGTGCAAAAGATATAGTTTTTTCTGATTGGTGTCTTCAGATTTAGGTTTATGTGATTATTTCTTGCTTTTGCCCATAGCACATGCCAAACACAGATGATGTTTTTCAAATTTCAATTTGGGAAGACCTCGTACGAGACCATGTTTAGCCAAATGATTAATAGCACCAAAGTTCAAATGTGACAGTCGTCGGTGCCATAACCATGATTTGGTTTTTGAGGCTTTGGACAAGAGACAAATTGGAGAAGGCGCCATCATATCTCCAATTGACAAAGTATAAAGATTGGTTTCTCGAGATCCTGAGAGTAAATCAACACCTTCTAGATTACGAACAAAGCACATGTGTTTTGTGAAAGCTACTTCAAGATCTGAGTCGCATAATTGACCAAAGGAGAATAGATTGTGTCCTAGTCCCTCCACATAATAAACCCTTTATATTGTGATATTCCCTATCTGATAATCACCATACCCCATAATCTTTGCAATCTGGTCGTTACCAAACTTGACAGTACCGAGAAACTTGTGAACAAAATTGGTGAGCTGAGAGCGATCTCCAGTCATGTGCTTGGAGCATCCGGAGTCCAAATACCACAAGACAATTTGGACAACCTAAGATCAAGAGAAGAAGAAGATGGAGCAACTAAAGTATTGGATCCCCGAGATGTACCGGGTTCCATTTTGTTAGAAATCATAAATTTTGTAATCTTAGATTTGCTATAGGAACCATTAGTCTTAGGTACCTCAGGTCTCCTAGTATAAACCTTAGTTACTATAGATTCTTGTGCAACTACTTTTAGAGGAATGGGTTCTCTAAGAGGCACTTTATTAGTGGCGGTAATCCTAGTGAAAGGGCACGCATTTCCAACTAAAGTGAAAGTCCTTCCTGTGGGTCTCTAGTTATATCCAATTTTAGTAAACACTTTTCTTGTAGGTTTCCATTCTTATTTCTTTTTAGCTTTCTTAACAGACTTAGATTTGTAACTCGCATTCATATCATAAACAAATTCAAGAAAGCACAATTCATGTCTAGCATCAAACATAAAACTATTACATTTAACATATATTAGCTCAAAATTTGTATTTAATTTGGAATGTTGCACATTTGCAATTCTAGATGGTTCAACAACACAATTCGGTTTTTTCAAACAGGACTTAACTATCCTAGAGTGGGCTTCTACTTTATTCTTCTTCTGGGTACTACTGGAAATCTGCAGGATCTTATTATTCTTTGTATTGTTTGTAGACTTTGACCTGCTAGCTTTAGTAGACTGGCTTACTCCTATAGAAGTTGACACTAAATTGTTAGTGGTTTGTTTGGTCTTTGTTTGTGAAGAGTCTAACTATTTTTGGGATGTGCTTGATGATATGACAGGTTCAACAAACCTAACTATTTTCTTTTTGTTGATAGGCGTGACATCAACTAATTTCTTACTGGGTTTGTGAATATCAGGGCAAGTCTCTCTAACATATCCTAGCAACTCTTGAATCAGCTTGACATACTTACAAGCAGAGTAAGATGCACTATCTAAATGGTTTAGTGATTTGGATTGTTTAGCTATCTCCCTAAGAATAGCAGCTTATTCTATAGTGTGCTTAAAATAGTATATGTGAGTTTCCCTATTATTCTTATCCTTAGGAGCCAAAGTTACTGGGTCAAGCTTATACATTCTTGGCGCAATAGTGGTAGCATTTGACGCTTGGGCAGCATTGTCAACTATGTATTTTCCTTTGAATTTCCTAAGATTATTTTTTAGTGTTTTTATGACAAAAACCTTTTCCTAGAGTTGAGTTTTTAAATCAGTAATTTAAACAGACTTTTGATTTAATTGATTGACCAACGATTCAGCATGTTCTTTAGCCCGAACACGTGATGGTTTAACTGAATCATAGAGTTGTTTTTAAGTGTGTTTCAAATGCTTACTCTCTGCAATTAGTTTTGTCACCCTATGTTCCAGTTCTATGTTGATGGTCTCAATCTCGTCTATGTCCTTTTTCATACTGTTTGTGGTGGAAGTTTTATTCAAAGGTTTAATGTTTGCCTTTAACTTCTCAATTGTTGTGTCTTTTGCTTGAAGCTCAGCTTTTAAATTGTTCAATTCAAACAATTGATCAAATGAAGGTTTAGTTTGGTTCACATATGTGTTTTTCTTTTGAAAAAATTCTTTATTGAGTTGCATTGTAATTTCAAGAGAAATACAGTGTTGTTTAAGTTCAGAAAATCTTTTTGAAAGTTTATTATACTCATCTTTTTCAACCATGTTGTGTTTGATAAGCTCAGCTTCAAGTTCAAGACACTTGTTGCACATTTCCAATATTTCACAAAATCCATTTCAATAACAATAGAAGAATTCACATTACAAAGTATTTAATTCAACGAAAGAATTCATAACAATATTTCATAATATTTTTGAGAATGATGTTCGAGTATAAGAGTCGATCATTTTCAATCAGAAATTGTTTCTTTTGAATTTCAAAGCACTGTTTGTCTACATGATATTGTTGAACAGCAGCTTCCATCTAGTTAAAACTGTTTATACTTTCGTTATCTCATTTAAAAAGCTCTTTATCAAAAACATTATATATGTTCTTTTAAGGTCTCTTTAAAAATGGAATTAATTTTCTTTAGAAAAACAGGCATTAGTGTGTTCAAAACCCCCATTACCCTTCGGTTTAATGCACCAGTGGGACGTGATCCGCTTTTTCACCACATTGTCAAATGGCCAAGATTGAGTTTTAAGCCTTCTTAAGGCTTGTTTAACCAAGCGTACCTTAGGGGAGTTCCCGAGTGAGCCTTAATTTTGACGGCGAAGAAGCAGATTGGTCGTATTAGGGTGTAAAGTTGTAACGGAAAAGCTTGTTTCACCAGGACAGTCTAGTTGTTGAGACAAAACGTTTACCAAAATCTTCAGATAATCGATTTAACTCAGCCATTAATTCATTGGTTTATGTTTAACTTTCTGTTTTAAGACATTGGATCACTTTTGTTTAAAAGCATTTTTGGTTCGATTCTCTTCCTTAAGCATCAAAGTCTCTTCAGAATCAAAACCAATTGAAATCAATTTAGTATCCTTAGCTATAACACTACCATAATAATAGCATTGGGGGCCTAATCTGCTGAGCTTTCTTAAGATAGAAATGATTTTGAAAAAAACCAAGAGCTTGTTTCAGGTTGTTATCATAGAAAACTTGTGGTTTCGTGAGCATGTGCACAGTTTGCGCGGATTGACCCATTTTATAAACAATATTGTCAAGTTCTTTAACTTTCTTTTCCAAAGCAATTTCTTTATCAATATTCTTATTTTCCTTTTCCTTGGATTTGTTTTTTGGAAACAATTAAATTTTTGTTAACAAATCCTTTACTCTTTGATTGTTCATAAAGGTTTGTTTAAGATAGTTAATTTCTTTTTTAAAATCCGCAAACTGTGCATTTTTCACCTGAATTATATCGTCTAATAAAAGCTTTTCTTGAGTACTTAAATCCACATTTTGTCTTTCTTTTAGCAATTTTACCCGTTCTTTGTATCTTTCAAGCTCAGTAGATAAGGATTCATTGGCAATTAGATTGTCTTTATTGACCTTGTTACAATTAGTTACTTGATTTGACAGTTGTTCAAACGCAGATAATATCATGGCATCTTGTTGTGGAAAAGAATTTGTATCCTGAACAGCTGCATTTTATGTTTAAACGAAGTTATTGAGTGTATGGATATGTATATTGCTATACTTGTCTATCTCATTCTCTGGTCAATTCTCAAGGAGGAGTTTGTTAGAAATACGACATCTCTTGCTACACTTTGATTTAGTATATCTGTTATGAGTGTTTTCAAAGTAACGGTACCTCGACGAGACATCTGATCCGTAACTAGTTCAAATCGGCTTATAAGAATTGCCTTGGCTGTAGAGAAGTCATCACAGTCAGAATCATATGCATCCAAATCATCTGCATTATACGCTACATTATGTGTAATGACCGTTTGTGTAACTGGACCTTCTGCAATTCCAGGGTCTGCCAAGAATTCAAATTCTTCCTCATTTAGAATTTTACCATTTACTTGTGCTTCAACCAAAAGAACTTTATCCCTAAACCATGTAGCATCTCTTTTCCTCTTTGGCTTTGGGCACTGTCTTGCCATGTGACATTCCCATTGGCAGTTAAAACACTTCACAGCTCTTTGTTGACCTGAATTATTCCCTTCCGTTCCTGAGATGTTAGCCCTTGTTCCAGACATACCGGTAGCAAATGAAGTTTGTCTCCCCTGAACCGATTGAACACTCACCCTTCCATCATGAATAGTTGCTTGTTGTCTTGGGTTGGAGGAATTTCTTAGCTGATTTTTGGTGGATGGGAAACGAGATGTGACGATAGTAGACAAAAATGACATCATTTTGTTAATGGCATCAGTAGGATCATCTCCTTGCTTAAACACAGTAACTGCTAGACCAGAGTCTATCTGAGGAAATTTAGCCAGATATGTTTGTTGATTAACTATGGAGACAATATATTCAATTTGAGGTACGAAATGTGGTTATGGGTAAGCATCTTGATGAAATGTGGATGTGTAAGCATTTGAATACGGTGTTGATGGATAAGAAATTACAAGAGGTGTGGATGGATGAGTTGTTGAGTAATGTTGTGTGGGATGACTTGATCCATATTGAGGAGACGAAGATGATGAAAATTGTTGTTGGAATTGTGGATTGTTGTACGAAGATTGATAAGTGTTGAAATGAGACGAAGTCTGCTGGTGATTAGCAACTAGTGCAAGTGGGTCATGATTGCGCTCATGCATAATACGGACTTCATTTGCGTAGAGTTCGTGTTGTTGAAGATATGCATGAAGCTGATCAAAGTTGGTAGTATGCAAATCTTTTACCAAGTCTTGACCATCATCTACAAGCTTACTTCATTCCAGGTGGAGACTGTTTAAGAAACTTGGTATTGACTGATACTGCCTCCAATATCATTTTATGTAAATGTTTATGTCAATGATCAGCTAGTAAATTTCAAGTATTACTGCTGGAAGTGTTCCCCTTGATGTGAGCAAACTTATCCAATGCGTCATACGTTTACACTTCTTTCCATGCTTTGCTCAAAGAGGTACCTTGCATTAGTAGTTGAAATTCTTTCCCATAGATCCCTTGGCAAACTCTGCGTTGTTAACAAGGAATAGATATAGATGGTAGACCTTGAAAAAATTATATTAGTTGCCTTTAGATCACAAACACTTGGGTTTTCTCTGTAGCAGACAATTCAGCATATTTCTTTGTCCTGGTCACCCCATTTTCTTCAATCTTAGGCCAAATGAGTGGACCGTGTTCGACTGATTCAAGTATCATTCTTCTGTGTTCTCTGTTTTGCATGTATAGTTCCATTCTACTTTTCCAAAAGTCATACAGGTCTTTGTCCAACATTGGTGGACGATTGTCGGCACCAGAGAGTATCATGTACTCAGCAAGAGTATTCTTTAGTCCAATTGGAATCATTGAATCCATTTTGATTTGATATGTGATAAGATGAAAGATGATCATACAGTGATTGGAGGTTGTTGTGTTAAAGTGAGATTTGATTAATGTGTTTGAGTCTTTGGAATACACGGGATTTTATAATTCTTGATAAAACCGAGACAATAAATTTTCACATGATTTTACAAATCAAAGAACAACCGTATAATTCTCCTAATGAAAGTGTATAATTCTCCCAAACAAAGCGTATAATTCTCCCAAGCAAAGTGTATAATTCTCCCAAGCAAAGCGTATAATTCTCCTAATGGAAAAGTGTATAATTCGCCCAGAAGAAACAACGTATAAATCACCCAAGAAAACAACGTATAAATCGCCTGATGAAGTAACGTATAATTCGCCCAAGTGAGTACGTATAATTCGCTCAAGAAGTCATACCTTTAATTCGCCTGAGTGTATAACTCGCCTGGACATATAACGTATAATTCGCCTTAGAAGGACACGTATAAATCGCCTACACGTATAAATCGCCTACACGCATAAATCGCCTACACGTATTAATCGCCTACACGTATAAATCGCCTGGAAGAACACGAAACTCAAAAACAAAAAATCTCTAAAAAGACTCACTTTTTGATGTTTTTACCCGATTTTTCTTGTACTTCTTACCTATCTAAGACTAGTAGAACCATAAAAACACAAACTTTAAAGTTTTTAACACGAAAAATTTGAAATCAAGATTCTAGTACAAAAAACCTATTTTTGAAAAAAATCTTAATCAAGATCAATATTTTGAAGTTTTTCCTAGGATTTACTTGTACAACTATACTTTACTAAGGTAAATAAGCAATAAAGTAGCAAACTTTATGGTTTTAAACCTACAAAATATGAGGATCTTTTTGTTGGTTCGAACCACATACACGAGTAAACAAAGGTCAAAAACGTACACAAAACCTTCACAAACACCCCATGGCTCTTGATACCAATTGTAAGATATCTTAACACATACAAGGTATGCATTCTATGTAGAGTTTAGAGAGAGAAAGAGAGGTGGTTGGATGAACACTTAGTGAGAGAAAATAAGAAAGAAATGTTAGATTATTATGTGAAATGAAATGAACAACCAACACCCTTTTATAGCATGGAAAGGGTTTAAATACCTAGTATGGCTGGTTGGGTAAGGCCTTGTCCATGGTCTTTCCATGGGCTTTTCCTTAACTAGCCTATCTAGTTTCCAAATATTACTATACGAGCTATTTAATGATATCAATAGAAGTGACCGATACTTTCGTATTCCTAACACGGAGGGGCAAATGGTCTAAAAAGCATTGAAGTTTTTACGTTGTCCTTTTGTAAGCATCCATGTTTTAATTTTCCTAAAGAATTCAAATCTTTTGCTAATCTTCCTATTGTAGCACTATAACAGAAGTAATTTGACGTGTCACTATATTAAACAACTTTTTCCCGTTATCCTTTTTAAATTTTCGGTTTTACACTTTTAGGGGGTTCGTTTTCGCCAATAAATAAAGTACCAAGATTGTAAAAGATACACCATTCTTAAATTATATCACAAAAGAAAACATGAACCCTAATTCATATCATAAAAAACACACACTCCCTAATTTTACATGAACCCTAATTCAAACAATCATTAATTCACACAATCTATAATTCACGGATCCTACACGAACCCTAATTTATGTCATCATGTATGTCACAATTTCTTACTTGTTCTTTTGTAATTCGTTGGTTAATCGTTGATTTATGTTCATAAACCCTGATTTTTTTCAATAATCTAACAGAATGATACCTGGGACCGAGTTTTGATGTTCATAATGATGGTTATTTCGCCCATTTACCTCTAAGGTATGCTCATGGTGTCATCCTTAATATGTTTGTTTCAAGGATGCCTTACGAAAAGTTTGCTGAATTTTTAGAAGAAAAATATAGAAACTACTTTCAAGGTTTGTATTACCAAGTACTAAATATAGACTTGGAAAGGGGTTTAGTTAGTGGTTGGTAACGATTATGAGTTATCTTGATGTTTGATATGAAGAGACATTGGTATGTAACACCCCCAAAATAAGGTCGCGCGGAATAAAGGGTCCGGGGGTGTTACTTCTTAGATCAAAAACACAAGACTAATATAAGAACAACCAAAATAGTCGTTTTTAAATGATACATTGATGTAATAAAGTAATGTGTTTCAAATACCCAGAAGCTTTACTTGTTTAACTTGTTATTATACAAGATTCCAGCCCGTAACAGATATACAAAATGTAATGCGACTAATTCTTTAATGCAATGACTTTAAATTAACACCAATGTTCCTCCGTACCTCGTGCTTAATGGCCTCCTGAAATAATTGCTTGAAAACGTCAACATTAGTTGGTGATTTCATAGGTTTATGGTAATGTATATGTAGGACCGCAAGACTTTCCCCATGATAATGCAACAGATGCAGACATCACAAAATGCAATTACGTTTTCCTAAGCTCATGACATCCTGCGAAGCTCGACATATTATGAATACAATATATACAAATATTGCACTACATTGCCCGTGATGTTGTTCAACCCGTACATCCAAAATCCGACATGGATGATTACGTCGTTTCCTAGTGATAGCTGTCACGCAGAACAGGGAGGTCAAAACCCATAGATCTATCTTAATCATATGCGCTCACAATTCAGTATTGACAGTTCTGATTCATGGGCTTAATGGGTTATAGCTACTTAAGCAAAACGTATTCATGAATAATATGTAACACTTGCATCTAATTTGTAAAATGCATATGATTCTCACCATAAAAATTGTAAATTAATAATTGTAAAAATCTGGGGCTATGAACTCACCTTTAGTGAGTATATTGATAATAAAATATCCTCAAATGAAAACGCGTCACGCTACGCCCGAAATGCAATCCTAGTTAATATAGGTCGATTCAGTATTCAAGTACTGTTGGTCTAACAAACAATACATATAGTACATTTTTCCTTTTTTATATTGTTATCATCGTATATCGTTCGGGCTATTCATAATTAAGAGGTCATGACATGACGTTCGAGGTGTTAGGACACTTTAAATCGTAAATACAACAACTCGTCAAATACGCCTATTCCGAAGAAGCTCATTATGAAATTGCCTAGCAATATAGCACTTTGATAACTAATATATTTATATTTTTATATGATATATTCACCATCTAATCGTTTAAGTGAAATACATATTTATTTGAAAAATAAGTATAAAACGTTAATAATTACGCCGTTAGCAAAAAATGACATAACTTTGTCGTTTTAAGTTATCCGTTTTCTCGTATTTCTTACGCCCACGATTGTATTAGACGACGTGATCATAATATTGCATCTTTGAAGTTCCGAGATTCTGTTCTTCTTCCTTCATGTTGAATTAGTGTTTTTACTGTTCATCAAGCTTATAATCCCGTTTTTATACTTTAATTAACATAAAACCCATTTTTGTCGTATCTTATTCGTTATAGCTCCGTTTTTTGCGGATTCTTTCGAGATACGTTTCTCGTATTTAATGAGTTTTTATCAATCTATTGATGTATTAAAATATAAGTTATGCTCATGAATAGTAATATTTTATAAAAATGTATTATTATACGTAATTATTATCGTCGTAAACTCGTAACTAGCGTATCTTCTTCGTTATAAATCCGATTTTCGAGTTTCTTATCATTTTGGAATCCTTATGAGATGTAATATCTTTATAAAACCTAACATGGATGTTAACAAATTCGAACCAAAAACAGCAAGTTTGATAAAGGTTGTGAGTTATTAAAACATGTTTTAAGCTTGATTTTTGTACCATTATGCTTCAACACCTTGTTACAACTATACAACATTTATATCTTATGTCATACATATATAAAGTCCATTAGATCATTTTTTTCCCAAGAGAGTCCAAGGTAACAAGATTAACATGCTTTTTACACCATTTTCACTTGTAACTTATTAAATGTTAAACATTAAAACCCTAATTTGTACTTTATACATGTTATAACTTAACCAAACATGTTAAAACACTTATAATTTCCTTTTAACATGATGATTTAATCCCATATAACCATGTAAATAAGTTCACACAACATTGATAATAAGTAAAAATTCATTTAAAATATCATAGTATCCTAATGGTGATATAGCTAAATAGAACATATGTTTAAATCACATAAATCATAAAGTCTATATGATTAGAGTTTTAAATACCTTAGTATGGATGAGTAGAAGAAAGATCAACATCACACCCTTATAGATTTAAACACCTTGGCTTGAAAAGTAACAAGAGAAAACCCTATTTTCTCAAGTAAAACCCTAATTTTCTTTTCTTGATTCCTTGCTTGCAAATGGCTTAACCAACCTTCAACTCTTTTTAGAATACCTTAAGTAGGAAGTATAAACACTAAATATGGTGAAAGAAAATCAAAGCATGGATTGTATATGTTTGTGGTTTGATGCATGGGTTTCAAGAGAGATATGGAGTGATTTTTCTTGTTTACTCTTTGTAAAATGAACATCTATGGTGTTACTTGCTAGCTTTATATAATGAAAATATCTATCTAACCTAACCATGGTAACTTAATAACTCAGTGTAAGAGGCCAATTAGGTTCCTAGTGCAATTGGTCAAGTGGTTACAAAGGTGTAAGACTTGGTTCCCTAGATATTTGTAATATCTAGATATTTAGGGTAAATGTCTTGCAAACAAGATAATACTTGGTCTTATCTCCTCAAATTCGGCCACATACTCATATAAGTGATGTTATATTTATTATTTTGTGTATTGGGTATAATCATGGGTATTCGTTTAAGCATAGTTAAGTTTTGGTGCTTCTGGGAATGCCGAAACGCATTTTATCGCGAAACGTAAGCATTTTACGTAACCAATAAAAATAAGATGAACAAAGTTGATAATTATCCTCATAATAATCATTTAACACTTGTTTGATGTAAACATTTAATTGTTTAATGCCTGTTTATATTGAACGACCATTTTTAGTTTACGGGATTTAGCTTAACGATTACGATTTAAAAGCAAACACGTAAAACCCTAAAAATAATTAGTAGATTACATAATGTCATACAATGACATAAAACACGAGGTGTTATAGTCTTCCCCCGTTAAATGAGCCTTGTCCTCAAGGCTTATCACACGGCACTTGACGACGGT
>BQNB010082134.1:18373-29417 GCA_026074375.1 Tanacetum coccineum | reverse complement strand
ACAGGAATGCATTTTCATAACAATAGTAATGAAGTAACTATGTTAGCATGTTTTCTCTCTTGATATCTCTAACCCTTTTAATTTCCAGTCATTTATTTTCTTGTTATTTATTTCAAATCAACTCTAAAACCATTTTATAAATGTCACATGTCAAATTAAAACTAATTACATCTTAGCTCTTGGGACGACCTCGGTTTTACCATTCTATACTACCCACGATCAGATTCTTTGCTCGTTAGTGCGTTGTCGTTAGTGCGTTGTCGTTAGTGCGTTGTCGGGTAGATCGAGTTTTATAAATTTAAAACTTGGTAAAAATATATTTTAAAATAAAATACACATCAGTCATGCAGCATGCATGCCGGTCCAAGATTCATGGTGGCGAAAGCTCTAAGATCAGGGTATTACTGGCCAACTATGCACGCAGACGCCAGTAAATTAATAAGGGAATGCAATAGCTGCCAGGTTCACCGCCCCGTGCCAAGGAACCCGCAGCAGAACTTGACCCCCATCACATCTCCATGGCCATTTTACAAGTGGGGGATTGACATTGACAGACCTTTCCTGGAAGGCCCTAGCAAAGTTAAGTTCCTGATAGTAGCAATTGATTACTTCACCAAGTGGATAGAAGTAAAACCTGTGGCGGCCATAACCGAGGCCCAGATTAAGAAGTTTGTGTGGGAGAACATAGTTTGCAGATTCGGTTTGCCAAGGGAAATAATATCCGACAACGAAAAGCAGTTCAGGGATAACCCATTCAAAAATTGGTGTGAAAAGCTATGTATCCACCAATGCTTTGCTTTTATTAAACATCCGCATGCCAATGGCTTGGTAAAAAGGGGAAACAGGAGCTTAGGTAAAGGAATCAAGACACGGTTGGACAAAAAAAGCAAAAATTAGATGGAAGAGATTTCACATGTCTTATGGGCACACCGTACTATCATTAAATCAAGCAACGGAGAAACGCCATTCTCACTTACGTATGGAACGCAAGCGGTGATCCCAGTAGAGATTGGCATGCCAACCTTGAGAACTGCGAAAGTTGACATGATAAAAAATGATGAGGCTTTGGAAATCAACTTAGACCTTTTGGAAAAGAGAAGAGAGCAGACAGCAATCCAGGAAGCAAAAAGTAAAGCTAGGATGGAAAAATACTACAATACGAGTTTCAAGCCAGGAGACCTCGTCTACCGGAACAATGAAACGAGCCATGCAGAAGATGGATCCAAGCTCGGAACTAAGTGGGAAGGACCATCTGAGGTCACGGAAGCATTAGGAAAAGGAGCGTATAAGCTCAGAGATCGCAACGGGAACATCCTGTCGCGAACGTGGAACCACGTCTGCAATCTTAAAAAATGCTATGTGCATGAAATGTAAGCACCCCTCCCATATAAGATAAGCAGCGGAGGGGGCATTACCTGAACTTATTTTCTTAATTGTAATGCCTTTAAGTTTTAATGAATGAAAAAGTGAAGCCTAACTACCTTCACAAGTTTTACTTTAAATTTTTATTTACTTTTTTACTTTGCAAAGTTACTTGAATGTTACATGAATTGGTAAGACGCGTACGCAAAGGGGCATGACCTCGTGTAAACATTATTCCGTATAATAAAGGGATGAGTAACCTAACAATTAACTCAAGTACATAAGAGGTATTGCAAGCCCGGTACTGGGAAAATGACCTGCAAGCATTTTAGTAACACTATCATCACAAACATACAAAAGTGGTATTAAAAGATAGCAATCAAAACATATTAGCAAAATATAAAACTGTTAAGTGTTACATAGTGGACATCATTGTCTAATCAGCGGTCACAAACATGACCAAATATGCAAATTGTTTAAGTACAAATACCACCACAAAAAGGCCACACACGGCCGCGCTAAGACGGGAAACAACAACTTAAGGTATCACCAACGATATGCTCAACTCACCACAGCTGACTCCGGAATTATGTCTAGCTCCTTTTCCTCAAAAGTTATGGCAGAAGGGTCTTTATCATGTGGTTTTGGATCCGAGACTTGATAATCGGATACAGAAGGAGGAACAACATTGGAAGACTCAAAAGTTGTAGAAAGAGTAGTAATGAGTTCAGCCGTAGCAGGAGCTGCAGAAGTACTAGCTTTACCAATTAAACTCTGAGAATATAAAGGCTCAGCAAGAGGAACCATAACATCTATGAGCGACAAACATTTCCCCATAATCTATCCCCTAACCCTTTGAACTCAAGAGTGAACAACTTGAAGATCAAAGGATAGGGAAGTTTCACCAAGGATTACATCGTCTTCCACCCTATGGATAGGGAGCATGAGTTGTTTCGGGGATGGTTGCAGTTCTTTCGCTCCAGGGATCTCAGCTAAAGGTCCCTCCAAACGGAGGAAGTCCATGAGATCAACTATGCTTGCATCTTTTTTGGACTTTAGCACAGAAAGCAAAGAGAAATCCACGGTGCGGAGAACACTCATGGCGTCAACGTACTTAGCTTCCGCAGAAGGATCATAGGCTTCTATTACGGATAGATCCCTCCCAGCTTTCCCATGATCAACTCATGCTTTCAGGCCATCCCGAATACCCTTATTAATCGCACAACCGATGGCCTGCCCCAAAGCTTGAAGATACTCAGAAGACTGTAAGCATTTAAGAAGGACAAGCTTAAGCCCATGAGTCAGGATCCACCGCCGCCTAGATATGGCGGTCAGGAAGCGAGGGTAAAATTCTTCCTCAAGATGAGTAGGCATCTCCAAAAGCTGAGCATCTAACTCCGCAACCCGGTTACCCAGAACCATTGCTTACTCATCTTGCATGGCTTCTGTGTGTCCTTAAAAGAGCTCGAATGCAGACTCCAACGAAGACCTCTACGAAAAAATAAGAGAAAAATCATTAGTCGCGAAAATAAAAACAAAGTATGATTGAAGATAAAAAGAAATCTATTGATTCCTGATTAGCAAGCCTATCCCTCTCTGATTCTTAGGAAGCCACCTTAGAACTTAGTTCGTCATGCGAAAGCTGAAAGCCATACAGGTTGGAAGTAAGTTGAACAACTTGAGAAGTAAGAGTCACCAACTCAGTCTCCTTCAAAGCAGTTACGGACTCGAGAGTCGTGACCTTCTCAGACAAAACATCTTTCTCTCTTTCAAGCGCAAAGTTTATCTCTTTCAAATCCCTCAATTCATTGCTCTTAGCAGCATCTGTAGCTACCACAACAGATAGTTAACCGCGAAGATGGATAGCCTTAACGGCCTCAGCCTCTCTTAGAGATAATAAAGATTTCAGATGAGCAATCTCAGCATCTTTCTCTGATAGAAGGGCGGTTTGTTCAGCACACTTATCTTCAAGTCTGTCTTTCTGTTCCAGAGTGTGTTCCACTCGCATCCTCACTTTCGCCCCAAGACACATCTGCCGTGCTGCCCCAACATTAAACTCAGTATATAACTGGTCATAGTCTATGGCACGCAGTTGTGAGAAAAGGGCAAGTGGGGCAAGACGGTCCGTCAAGTCACGACAAACATACGGATCATCAAGAATGAAGTCATTTGTCACCTTCCACTTAGGAACATATATGTTGTGCAGGGTCTCAGAATCAAGATCTTGTGAAGCATAAAAAGAGTCAAATGAAGTGGCGGGCTTATTCAATTTTGAAGTAATGGCGACACTCACACTAGACTTAACATTAGGAATCGGTTAAGCAAAAAACATCAGCAACAATGGTAATTGTGACAACAACAGTCATCACGGGGGCATTCGAGGCAGGAGATCTAGAAAAAGAATTAACCTCAGAACGTGAACCTGAATGGTGAGAATCATCTGAAGGATGTAACATACCCCGTGCCAGGAGGACGGGTCTGCAAATTGAGCCCGAACATGAAATATGTAGGCCCATCATACCCGCCATCTGGTGTTGGAGTCACGGAAGCAACAACTAAAGGTTCTGTAACTCCACTTGGAACAGAAGAACCCTCCGGAATCAAACCATGGATAGTTGCAAGAGACTTCCCGCCGACATTGGAAGTCGCAGCACGGTAATCCTCCCTCAGTTTCTTGAGAGGAAGAGTGGAACCACTAGCATCCCCAACAGCTTTCCTTTTACGTTTCTTCTTGGTCTTTTCAACAGCAACCTCCGAAACATCCTTGGCAATAGCTTCTTTCAGAACATCATCATCCCTCTTGATAGAATGCTTCTGTCCAGCATCATCCCCCTCATCAAACAGCTTATCAATGCTATCACTGCTACCCCCTGAGGCAGCCGAAGCAGGAGGATCCAACGGAACAATGCGACCCTCAGTCAACGTTAATAGCTTGACCTCTCATTCCGCAGTCTCTATCTCCCCTATTAGCACTTTGGTAGGATCAAAGTGGCGGATAAACGCAAACAAATCTATCTCTGCAACATAGTAAAAGAAAATTATCAGGTATAATCGCAACACAATAAGATTTGGAATATAAAGCAAAGTATACCCACCCTCGTTACCATCCCAAAACGTCGGATAGTAGTTCTCATCCAGCTTATAATATCGGCCTATACCAACCCAACATAAGAAAGGTTTCTGAAATTTCCAAAAGGGGGGCGGTATGGGTA
Source organism: Tanacetum coccineum (assembly GCA_026074375.1). Classification (NCBI taxonomy): domain Eukaryota; kingdom Viridiplantae; phylum Streptophyta; class Magnoliopsida; order Asterales; family Asteraceae; genus Tanacetum; species Tanacetum coccineum. The sequence goes on along the minus strand of BQNB010082134.1, from coordinate 24,843 downwards.
CGTAGGAAGTCAAACGCTTATGTGTCATATTGAGAAAGCTTAGGAGGGGGGTCTTTATTTAAAATCTTGCTTTTCAAAGACACAAAAAGAGGGAAGGTTGTAGAGTTAACCCAGAAAAAGTGGTCGTTTTAGTTCTTTATGGAATCCAACAGTTTGCTGAGGCAAATAGGAGCCGTGTCGGAATGCTTGACGAACGACATCCACCCTTTATTGTAGGAACTGGTATAGAACATACGAAAGCAATTGACAGAGGGTTGAAAGCTATGGACGCGACATAAGATCTCAAAATGATAAACTTTAGCCGCCCCGAACACAGGCAGTTGAGAAAGATAAATGCGAAAATGGCCAAGAACATCCACAAGGAACTGAGATAAAGGGATTTGATAGTTGGCAAAATAAAAAAAACCGAGTATACACACCAATCTTGCCATCCGGACTTTGTAAAATACTTTGATTCGGGCCAGGTAAGGTTGGATGAACACAAGCAGGTATATGGTACTTAGTACATAATGCATTTAACGCCTTTTGAGTTAATTTGGATTTAATATCACGAATGGTACTCCTCGTAATGTATAAGAAAAGAAAGAATACCTAACATGGTCGCCTAAAAGATTGTGAAATTGCAAAAAGCGTGGAAAACAATTGAAAAGCTCAAAGAATTGTAACAATGGCAGAAATAGAGATAAATCGTAAAAAGAAAACAGTGAAAAAGGAAAGGAATATTTATACCCTTGGCGTATTTAACCCAAGCAACATCCGGATAATGACACGTGCAACCCACTAACGCGATCAACGGCTGGGAAGAAACGTGATGACAGTTGGATAATTGTCATTAAGTCAAATCACTCAGGAAAATGTAAGGTCGGGGTAAGTACACGTCGTCTAAAACCTACCAACCAGTTTAGGAGAATTCGCGGAGAAGCAAGATAGCCACGAACAACAGAAGGTCGCGACACTAAAGAACCTAAGTCTAGTAACGATCATCGCACGCAGAACACAATCCGCAGGCAATGACATACTAGACTGGGGGAGACTTGATAACGTATAATAGGCATACCCGACCTCTGGGCCTGGGCCTTATTATCACAATGGGCTCTGGCCCAACCAAACAAATAAGCGGACCAAAAACTAAGCCCAACGCCACACTAGCCACTTCCCGGATGTAATAAGACGAACGCGGACATGTTACAAGCTGTTTCCGCAAACCACCTATGGAAGGTAATCCGCGTCTGCAGACACAATAGTAACGGAACCTTGCCCGACAAGGGTCCCACTCCGGCCACTAACGAAATAAGCGAAATACTAGGAAAACCTAGTATTTCACTCACCTATAAAAAGGGACCTCTGACACATCAAATGGTATGATTTTTCTAACTCTTCTCAACACACACACATACTTCTGACATGATTTCTTACTCTTACGCCAGAATCTAATTGTGGGGTTCGTCCCCACGGTAAGGCTAACGGTTTACTCTTAATTGTGCAGGAAATCATCTCATTACTTGGTTTAGTACAAGATCCAACTTATCAACAGCTTATTGGCCCGGCTCAGTAAGCATCCCTGATCCATCTCACACCCATCACGCATTTTGTACTAACAATATGACTATATCGCTTATTTTACCTGCTTTTGCGGTTAAAATGACCTTGTAAAATTGTCCAGCCCTACAAAACTTAATTGAAAATTTACCGTAATTAGACAATTATTGATGTGAGCATTGCGGAATGAACCATATAGTACGGTTCTAGTATCATTTATCGAATTATGTATCTTTTAATGTCATTTTTTGTAACATTGTTTCGTATTTTTAATTTTAGACCTAAAATTTTCTCTCGCACTTTTATTATATACTTCAACTTATATGATAGACATGTTTAAACTTTATACATTAACTTGCATCCTTGAAATTTCATTATTTCTTCATAGTAAATTGCAAAAAACGTTCATGTGGTTTGGTTCAATTGCAAGTTCAATCTCTATTCTTTCATAAGTGAACTCATCATTAATATGAGAGACTTACAAGTGCATATTTGGTTCCTGACTAAAGTTATATTACTAAACTACCCTTTTCGTTTTCCCTTTCACTTTTGATCTCTATGAGAGTAATTTAGGGTGCGTTTGGTTTGTAAGTAGGTTTACTGTAGGATTTGGATTTGGATTTGGTGTAGGTTTTGGATTTAAATTTGTAAATGAATATTATAATTTAAAGTTAAAATATATTATTATAAGAAATAAAATATTAATTGGTATATAAGATTATAGATAATTATGTGGACAAAAATGAAAGAAAAAAAGTTGAGGACCGGATAATTAATTAGAAACATAGAAAAAGACAAAGTATAACCAAGCTTTTGTCAGTAAACCGGGCATGAGAAACTGGTTTTGTGTACTCCTTTATATGTGGACATCGTTCCCAATTTTAAACCCCAAGGACACAACCAAACAAAGGATTTATCTTTGACTCCAATCCATGTGACCCACCCTCTCAAACCAAACGGGACCTTAGTCATTTAAATTTTGGCCACAGACCAAGGTGAACTTGTAAGTTTCCTGCAAGAACGACAACTGCACTTTCGAAAGAATATGGATTAAACATGCAATTTAGCCAAACCACATAGACAAATTTTGGAATTTACTCTTATTTTTGCTTTAATACTTTGAATTTTTATTAAGTCGTATTTTTGCTCGTGATATTGATTCATTCCTATCGTAACGCTGGAGCGATAAATCTTTCAAAATCAATAATAAGTATACTACATGAAGTGTTTATGTTTGGTTATACGGTTTTGTCTTCAAAAGGTTTAAATTCCTCATCTCATGCACCTTTTTGGATGCTGACTGGCGTTTCCTCAAAGACAAAACCCCATGCAATGAGCACCTGTTTCCGTGACTTTTTATCGAGGAGTTGGGATTGAACCCATGACTTATTTCTCAAAAAGCCTTTTATAACCGGTCAACTAAACATCTACGAGATGGGAGTGATAATGGTTGGTTAGACGGTTTTGTACATAGTACATTGGTTTAATGTTAATTTAATTATATTTTGGTTTGAATGGATTTGGTGGTGAAGACTAAAATAAAATGCCAACGATGTAGGAGCTGGAAGTATCGTGCCTGAACGTGGCACAACCGATTGTAAATAACATGCTTATTAGTGGTGGTAAGTAACTACACTTTGTTTTAATATTCACCCTTGTTTCAAAACTTTTATTATAATATATCATTGCTTATCATCTCAGATTTACTATCATTTTATTAAAAAAAACGAACCAATTTGGAAGTAGTGAGCATATGAATAAATTTCTGCAGTTTATAAATCATATATATTGCCTAAATAGTCTAGCTTTTATATTCACAATTTTAATGCAATGATAGTTTATTGAACTATCTATACTACATATAATGAGAAATGAAGTGCTAAATACATTTTTTGGTTTGCTAATTAACCGTCTCACATTTTTTTACCCAAACCTTGTCATAAAATCATCTCTTCGTTAGTAGAAATCAGCCACCGTACATCTATGAGAACGAACAATGCAAATATTTTTCCGTTAAAAACCAACTCCCCACGACTTGGTCTTGACATTGACCGAGTCTTCCAATTTTGTTGTTGAAGACGTGTCTTCCAAGGGGGCCATGATAAGGGTCAACGCATCTTGAGTGTCCAAGACTCGATCGCGCATCTCTTCTTAGTCCGATCTTAACACCAAAACATGTGAATCAATAAGTGTTCTTACTTATCGACATTTTACGATGATTTATAATTTGTTTGTTAAAATGGCCTAGTGGTTAGACATCCGATATCCTCAAAACGATATAACGTTCTAACTTTACTATGTACATATTTAAGAGTTGTTAGCACTTAGCAGAAAGCGTCAAAGAAATACATCGATTAGACCACGTACATTTGAGCTAAAGACTCGCATTTCTTATTTTTGATTAGAAATCAAACTAAATATATATTTGGTAAAAATCTTTCTATGATTGCTAATACACAAAATGGTTTTTATGCATTGAAAGTAATGGAGTAGTCACGGGGACAAAACCTGCCATGAATAGATTGATTCTTATTCCCCAACATACTACATGTTAATCCGATTGGTTTTTTTCGTATTTTATTCATCCATACTAATCTACCTTAATAACGGATTAATGGGTAACTTTGTCACCAAGTTTTATGTATAAGTGTTTCATATATTTGTAAAGGTACATATAGATTATCAAATAATCTTTTGAAGTCAAGTTTGGTGTATGAAATATCGTTTAAGCATCAAATCGTACCAAACCATGAGATGTTGCAGAGATATAAACTTATTAAATGAGTCATTTGTTCTAGCTGTGTTAAGGTTTGGTATGATGTCTAAAAGTGTTTATTTTTAAAAAAATTCTTACAATACCGAACCTGATACTTAGCACAAAATACTCTTTCTTCAAAAGTTGACGTTATAAAATACCTTTAACCCACACATAACCTAATAAAAATACAAATAAAAAAGATAACCAACGACATAAGCTGGTCACCATGATGCGACCCACTGTGTCGATCTCGCACCATATAGGTGGGGTTTTGGGTTGGCACCACTCTCCCAAGGAGGGTACCGTATGCTCTAAGAGTCATGGACTCTAGTGTCATTTTGTGATATATGTGTAAGAGCGACGGTGCGCATGAGTTATAGGGTCGGTGGGTGCCCTATAACGCCAGCGCACACCCCACCTCAAGCCAAAAGGTCTGCCAACGTTATAAGACGTTTTTTTGTGTATTATTGGGTTAAGTGTGGGCCATAAGGTATCTTATAACTTGAGTGATGGAGAGAGATTGTTTTTTAAGTTAATTTATAAGTTCTGAGTCATAAAAGAAAATTGTTTATGTGACACCACTTTTTCGTGTAACTTTAGCCGTTTGGCTCCGGGGCACCTGATGCTTAAACTTGTTACGAGTAAATATGGTAAAAGTTAAGGTTAAAAGTTGCTGGTTTCTGAAGAATGCTAGCTGTTAACAGCTTAACATGAAACCTAAATTCATGGAGGTGGGTCTCTTGGTGGATGTTTTGCCCTTTTCTTTGCTAACCTTTAATTGACTAACCATCTATTTCATTTACCTACATACATATTTATTTTTCTAATTATAACTTAACAAATTAAATAACCTTTTTGTATATAGAAAGTTATATTATTCTACAATGGAGATTCAAGTTCGATACCACATACTACAGTTTTGGCGTCAAGATGTCGAATGTGTAGCTCGTTTTGTTTTGGATGAGCGGACTCTTAATTTGTCGTGTTTAACTATATGCCGTTATAAAACCTCACCGTTATACGCAGATACACGTCTAACGTAAGTTATGCATACCCGTATAACTCGTATATTCATTATCCATGCTAAATAAAGTACTTAAACTTTAATTATTTGATAAACATCGATATTTACAAACATAGATTTTGTCCAAAGGAAAGTAAAATTCAAATGTAAAAAGAGGGAACAACTTTATATAAACAACAAGTGATCCATCCATCATCCATCATTAAATTATTATTCTCCAACATTATTTTAATCATGCAACCATGTTCATAAATGCTTACAAATTCACACAACAATCTTTTATAAGCTTACATTTACACTTTTCTCCACAATTTCTCACCAAAAATGGATTATTTCACCAATGAATATTACTCCAAAAACCATAAAGAAAATGATATCATGACCAACAACAACAACAACAACAACAACAACGAGTTCATGCTAGATGACTTAATCGTCGATTTTCCTAACGAAGACGATATCGTGTTGAACGATGCGTTTTTTCACAATGTGATTGGACATGAAGGTGATAGTTGTAATTCGTCGGTTTCGGGGAGTGATCAGCCTCCGTTTTCGGACGTGGAACTTTGTTTACCGGTAATTATCTCTTTTTTTTAGAACGGCAACTATTATAAAACCAACTAGCAAGAAGTTAGGAATAGAATTTGATCATGTACTAATCATATTTTGTAATTATACTGCAAACGAGTCGAGATTTTATTGAGCTAAGCTTGCATGAGCTTGATCATTTAAAAAAATAGCTCAAAATATATAACGAGTTAAACTCAAAATATAATTAGTAGTATTTATTTTTGTTACATTAAGTAACATTTTGACTTATGGTCACTTTACATTTATTTATTATGTAACATTTTAACTTGTATTAATAGTGCATTTTGGTTTGAATTGACAGTATGATGAGTTGATTGAATTCGAATGGCTATCTGGCTTTACACATGAAGCATTCTCGATCGATAATGTCGAAAATCAACAGCTTGTTTCTGTCGAAAACAAATCTCTGGCCACAGACACGTCGTCTACAGGAACCAATGTTTATAGTTTTCGATCAAAGCACGAAGTCACACACAGAATAAATTCACACATATTTCATAGAAACGTCGCCGTTCCTGTTAAAGCTCGTAGCTCACGATCACGATGCCGTGATTGGAC